>JAKCPI010017532.1:0-17203 GCA_023213315.1 Euborellia annulipes | reverse complement strand
AAATTTCTTGCGGCGCCCCTAAAAAGCTTTCTTTTGATGAAAAAACACTAGGAAATTTTTTATAATTTTTTTATGTCAAGACAACACGTGCCTCAAGACGATTTAAGTTAATTTTTTGGGTACCTAATCATGTTTTTTTGAAGATTTTTAATAATAAATACAATTTCATACAAAATATAAACAACCACAGAACGAAAATTCATGAGAATACAATAGTTAATCAAAATAACAATAGATTTTCCAAACAATATGGTCTGTTAATTAAAATAATCAATGATATTTTAATTAATATTTTTATTTTAAGATTTGAAAAGTTTTTTAACAATGTCCGTATTATCATTCTCAGTGATGAATCTCAAATTATAGTTTAAGAAAAAGTTTAAAATTCTTCGTGATTCAAGCTTATCTTTTAATTAACTTTCTAATGGTCAAAGCCATATGAGCGGGTCTCCTGGGCAACCCCTCCTTACGGATTTATATCCCCACGAATATTTACATTTCAATAAGCAATTATTTAATACTAATTTATTTTTTTATACAAATAATTATAATTTATTTAAGTTGATTTAATATTATCAACAATGCCAATTAATGGAAAAATATCTAATTTAAATTTTATTGTTGAAGTATTAATTTTATTATTATTAATTAATTATAAATAAATAAGATTAATTGTCTAGCAGCTGTCAAGGCAGACACATCGCCTCCCCAAATAGGCCTTTAAAAGTTTCTTATGAGGCTGTGCCTCCCCCAAGCACCCTGATAGTGAGGTGACTCTCCTCAATCCTCTCCCTGGACCATTATCGAGAGGACAATGCCAAACGAATGCTGGTTGCTCGCAAATCGACTCCCATTGGCCGTGGGCCCTTGAAGCGAGCCTGTCCGAGACCAAACATAGTGCTACCTGGACCAACCGGAGGCTGCAACTTCAATCAACCATCATCAGCGTCAGATGAGTCAATTCTTCTGTTTTCCCCCTTCCCCCTTTAACTAAACTTGCATATAATAAACTATAAACTGTAATTTTTTTTCTCTAAATATAATTTATTAAATATAACCATTTATAAATAATAAACAAGGCTTTTGTGTCTCATAGAAGCGAAGAGTAGATGCTCATTTACACCCCTATCTATCGGCGTTGTTGCGGAGCCAACGACCGGTCCATTAATTAAAATATATTGTAATTAAACCACAAATTAAAGAAATTGTGTAAAATAATTTTGTCTATATTTATTGATGTTTTTCCATTGTTAAGCGACTTTTCACGTTATAACTTAAATCGTCTTGAGGCACGTGTTGTCTTGACATAAAAAAATTATAGTGTTTTTTCATCAAAAGAAAGCTTTTAGGGGGCGCCGCAAGAAATTTAATTTTAACGACCACTCTAATATATATTTATAATAATTATTAGATTGAGTGCGAAAAACGATCCCCTAGAAATAAGAGCAAAAAAAAAAGAGATTTTTTCATCATCATCCCCTTTTCTAGGGTTTTTTTTTTTTTTTTTGCTTCGTAAGCAATTCTCTTGCTTATGACTCAAGACAAGCGACGTCATCGAAAACAAAAAGTAGTTGAAAGCCAATACCAAATGTGTTGTTCTACTTTAATGTCTTTAAAAAAAAAAGGGGGTCGGACTAACCGAGCGCACAACTTTGCCCACCCATTCATTATTCAAAGAAATAACGCCATTAGGAAAAAAAAAACAATAATTGTAAACTGCATATTTTTGTTTTGATTTTACTCTGTTGCCCTTTGTAAATAATGTTTTTTAGGTTCTGAAGAAGGCTTAATCGAGCCGAAACGATGTCAAAATTTGGCCATAATCGTAAACCTAAAAATAAAAACCTCAAATAATAAATTTTCTATAATTTATTGAAAATACCACTCGCCTACCATCCAAAAGTGTGAATGTTAAAAAAAAGACCCAAATTAAGGTATCATTGAATATTAATATCTTATTCAAAAATTAATATCTCAAAAATTATTTAATTTTCATTTTAATTTAAGATATTTTTCAACTTTAAATTTAAAATTGTAAATTCCCAATTTGATTTTGTTTCGTTCCAATTTGAACTTGAAAAGCTATAGATAGACCTTTGCGCCAACTAGCGGCAATCATCTTAATTAGTTGGGATCGTTTATTAATTTTAACACGTAATTTATTTTTGTATAATTATTAATAAAATATATTGAGATTATTTGAATTTTGTCGACTTCAAGAAAAAATTGCTCTACCCGTGGCTGTAATAATAATGGGTCATTTTGATAACTTACCTACCCCAACATTAAAATAGCCTCCCTATGGGGAAATACATGGTGTTTGTCCTTCAGCTATTTTAATGTTGGGGTAGGTAAGTTATCAAAACGACCCATATTCAGGAGTAGAAATTTCCTTTTTTGCTCTTTTCTCCAAAAAGTTTCTCTAAAACAAATCTAAAACGAATATAATAAAAAAATTGAAATAAATAAAAATTTTGAATTTTTGTCGGTCCCCACCTCGAGATGACTATCTACAAATATTTCAACTGACGCTGCTGGTGTTGGCACAATGTAAATATATCGTTTATTATCCACTCGAAACAATAAACATATGACTTAACTAAATTTTATAAAATTTTAGGCTTTTTATTTATTTATTTTTTTTTTATGTTGGTAGCCCTTATTCTTATTCACGTTAATTAACATTTCTATCCTAAAAAAATTCCATTCTATTGTGAATTAAAATTTTGATTATTAATATATTAACGTATGACGTCATCAATTCTGAAATTTTGATGTCACTATTACTCCAAAATGCGATTTTTTAAAGTCGAGTGCCCTACTAACAGCAAGACATCCAACGATTAATTAATTAATTTTATATTCAATCAGAGCAATTACTCTGAAATTAATTTAAATAAATGGAAAGCATTCAATTTTGCAATAATATGCTAATTAGCAAATAATAAAGCATTGTTGATGTTATTTATTTATTATCTAATTTAATCAAAAACAGTTTATTTTTATTAGTGGAGATTCGTTCTCATTTTAACGCTGTTGGATAAATAAATAGGGTAATATATAATTCGCTAATGTCCATCTGTCTGTCTGTCAGGCTCTATTTGGGCAACTTCCCTTTGGAATTTAGAAACCAAATTTTATCTGCTTTAAAGAGAACCTTCTAAGTATTATTTTAGTCCCGAAATTCCAACAACTCTTTTTTAAGGTAATAATGAATCAAAAAATTAAAAGGTAAGTCTTAATATACTATACTAATTTTCTCTATTCAATTAAATTAAAGATATAATTCTTGCAACCAATTTAAGACCAGTTAATTGTGTATTTATTAATAGGCCTTCTTTACATTGGGCTGTAATAAAGGTGACTAATTAAGCTTAGAGGCGAATAATAATTGGCCGTTGCATTAGCTCGATGGTAATCTCTTGTGAGCTGGCTGGCCTGCGCGCCTGTCTTGACCTTTTGCCAAATCCCTCGAGCTCTCGGACAGGTTCATTCATTCATTTGGGATATTTTTACTATAATCATGTTTCCTTTAATTTTTCAAAATATCACATCACACTGTTTGTGTCTCGTGCCTCTGGAGAGAAAGAAGATTCAAATATTCATTGAAATTCACTAGAGAATATTTAATCCACTATCTAAACGCAAATTCATCGGATTCAACGAAGAGAATTTTCAATTTCTTAATCATCGAAGGATAGAATATTTTTTACTAGCCGCGCCACCTGCCTTAGCCAACCGGGGGTCTTAATCATGTGCCATAACTTTATTTCATACACATAAACAAATATCTGGCTTAAAATCATCCTCGAAAAATTTCTCACATTTTGAAAAAAAAAAAAAAAAAAAAAAAATCCCTCAAATAATTTCAGGGTGAATTGATTAAAAAGAAAAAGTGAAAATTAAATCTCACAATTATTATTTTAAAATTAATCATATAAATAAATATTAAATAAATTTGAGGTTGGCTCAAATGTATCGTAATTATAGTCAGTGATATTTTTAATTTTTAAAGAACGGGTCGTTCTCCATGACCCGTTCGTCGTTCTTTTTTCACTTTCTTTCCCCCTCACATTGAGGAGGAAGGTTTTTTTTTTTTAACATTCACAGTTTTTTCGGCAACTTAGGCATAAAGTATCGATCGCACCAGTAAATATCGAGTATTTTTTTAAATATGAGTATTTTATTCGTCATCTAGGCTCTTAACGTCGATCAAAGGGTTCACCGAAAGATCGGTGCGATATATGCCCCCTTCCTCAGAGCAATGATCGCCAGGGCCTCCTGGAGAATCAATCCCCCCTCCCCTCCTGGACTGAATCGCGGCGCAAAGTGCACTTAAACTATTTTCACGTAAAGTTTTATTAATATACTTTTTAAAAAGTATCTAAAAAATAAAGGATTTTTTGAATTTTAATCAAAATCTTTAGAGCGAATTTTGAGAAATCGAAAAATACATTAGTAAAGTACTAGTACCCTTTGACTGATGTAATAGAAATTTCTTGAAATACTTGCGACATAGGTACTTGGCTTAAGTATAAAATTTGAGTATCGAGAGTTTTTTATCGTTTTTGAGTAATTCCCATTGACCCACATTTTTTGATATTTCACTTGAAATCAATTCAATTTATTGTGAAAAAATCTTAAATTTCAAGAAGATCGATTCCAGTTAAAATATCAAAACATAATGTTTATGTAAATTTCTCTGAAAAAGATTTTATTGCTTTTAAATGGCCGTTTTATTGCTTTTCTTGAAATTGCCATTAAAAGGAGACGATTCCCTTTTAGCTTGAATTTGACGTCATTTTCACAATCATTTGAATCAATTTCAACTGAAATATCAAAATATGTGGATTAAATTAAATAACTCAATAAGGAAAGAACTCTCGATACACAAATTTTATACTTGAGCAAAGTATTCATGTCCCAACATTGCAGAATTTCATTCCAATCGACCAAATAGTACTAGTACTTTACTGATGTATTTTTTCAATTTTTCTCACAATTGGCTTTAACGATTTTGTTTAAAAATCAATTATATTTTAGATGCTCTTTAAAATATTTTGTAGACAAAATTATTTGAGCCCCCTTTTGTACTTCTCAGGAAAAGTAAAAAAAAATATAAAAGAACATGCGATATTCTTTGCAAATTGTAATTAAAATATTTTGAACTTCTTTATGGCCTACTTAATATATATTAATTTTAAATTTATGCAAATTATTTGCATTGAGATTTATATTTAGCACCTCGTGAGTGAAATTTGATTCTGCTACGATTTCAAATCAAAAATAATTTCAACATATTTAATGACAAATCTACTGGACTGACATACAAATTAATAATAAGAAATTAACTCTATTTCCTTTATTATTAATTTAAGTAGCCACAAGCAGAAAGTGTTGGCAGCACTGAAAATGAAATCAAATTGTCCATTGCCTGGCAATTTATCGAACGAATTTCCGGCTCTCAGAGAGAGAGAGAGAGAAGGATAGGAGGATGCAGGCAAAACAAAATACAAAATCTGGCGTGACTGGTCGCACAGCACACAAATTTCTCTTACCTTTGGTAGAAGAAAGTTGTGTTCTGAGCTTGTCACACCAGATTTTTCGTGTCGACATATATTTAGTTTCCGCCGATATATTAGAATTCAAGATGTAAAATTCATAAACATGGGAAAATATTTGGGTAATTCCACACCAAGACAACATGGCACTACATGGGCCCATTTCAGATTCAAAAATGCCACCCAAATGCTGATTCCTCATGGCAAACTGATGATAAGTTGATAGAAAGAAAAAAATTTTTATGTACATTGTGGCTGTAAAACTCAAAATTAAAATTTCACTCATTTTCAACGTTCCAGAGTACAATTTTGGAAATTTGTTTACAGTTTGAATAGTTTAATGAAAAAAATTGGTTTCGAGCACTATTCCTAAGGGAAATTGACCGTAGAATCCAAAAATCACGGAAAAACCCGAAAATTTTCACCTCTAATAGGAGAAATATACGAATTTGTGATTTTTAAGGTGTTTTTTTCATTAAATTATTCCCGAAAAACATATATTTTTAAAATTACTTTTCCATGCTTAAGTTACTCTAAAACATGTGTACTTTGATGGGGTTTAAATATTTTTTTGGGGAAAGCATGTTTAGTAGGTCAAAATTGAGAAAATTCAAAAAACATGTTTTTTTGTGATTTTGACTTCTGCATTCTTTATTAATTTTTATATGTTGCCTATAAGTGTACGACTTTTTGAGTAATACCATTTTATTCTCCATTAAATTCTGTATAATTAAGAAAAAAAACGTACCAATCCAATGATCTGGGACAATGTTACAACTCTTTAATAGTTCAAATTCACTTAAAGTCATCTCAAAATGTTTTAGTTTTTCATTTTCGTAAAAAGAAACAATTATAGTTTTGGGAAATAGTTCAAACAAGTTTTAAAATGAAAGACCAGCATAAATTTTAAGTTTTTTTTATTGATAAGATCGTATGCCAAACAATAATTCGTATCGGTGCTCACTTTTTTGCATTGAATGATGTGACTATTTTTTGGAACAAATTCATGAAAATTGCGTGTCCCAGGTACGTGAATGCTTTACTAGCTCCTATGTCTCGGATTGCAATCGTACGTGTTGAAAACAAGATGTAGATTGCAATCCGAGACATAGGAGCTAGTAAAGGCATTCACCGTACCTGGGACACGCAATTTTCATGAATTTGTTCCAAAAAATAGTCACATCATTCAATGCAAAAAAGTGAGCACCGATACGAATTATTGTTTGGCATACGATCTTATCAATAAAAAAAACTTAAAATTTATGCTGGTCTTTCATTTTAAAACTTGTTTGAACTACTTCCCAAAACTATAATTGTTTCTTTTTACGAAAATGAAAAACTAAAACATTTTGAGATGACTTTAAGTGAATTTGAACTATTAAAGAGTTGTAACATTGTCCCAGATCATTGGATTGGTACGTTTTTTTTCTTAATTATACAGAATTTAATGGAGAATAAAATGGTATTACTCAAAAAGTCGTACACTTATAGGCAACATATAAAAATTAATAAAGAATGCAGAAGTCAAAATCACAAAAAACATGTTTTTTGAATTTTCTCAATTTTGACCTACTAAACATGCTTTCCCCAAAAAAATATTTAAACCCCATCAAAGTACACATGTTTTAGAGTAACTTAAGCATGGAAAAGTAATTTTAAAAATATATGTTTTTCGGGAATAATTTAATGAAAAAAACACCTTAAAAATCACAGATTCGTAAATTTCTCTTATTAGAGGTGAAAATTTTCGGGTTTTTCGGTGATTTTTGGATTCTACGGTCAATTTCCCTTAGGAATAGTGCTTGAAACCAATTTTTTTCATTAAACTATTCAAACTGTAAACAAATTTCCAAAATTGTACTCTGGGACGTTGAAAATGAGTGAAATTTTAATTTTGAGTTTTACGGCCGCAATGTACATAAAAATTTTTTTCTTTCTATCAACTTATCATCAGTTTGCCATGAGGAATCAGCATTTGGGTGGCATTTTTGAATCTGAAATGGGTCCATGTAGTGCCATGTTGTCTTGGTGTGGAATTACCCATATATATTATCATATATATAAAGGTAAGAGAAAGTAAAAAAGAAATTGGTTGAGAATTGAGACTGAAATTAATTAACTAAATTGGATATCAGGTTGCCTACCCCTGTCCTAGCACTTTTCGATCTTGAGATATTTTGTTCACAGACAGACAGACCATTTTGCGAAAACCACGTTTTTCGATTCAAAGGAGCTCAAAACGTGTATATCCATCAAAATCTCGACATCGAATTTTTGACTCGAATCCAATACTTTCTCTCTCTATATATATACCGGTATATATTTATATATTACATATAAACATAGGTAAGAGAAAGTAACAATTAAAAATTTTTTTTTTGCTCGATTAATCTTTAACGTTTCTTTTTCCTCATCTTTTTTTTATTTGCTATTTTAAAAAAATGTTCATTTAAAAAAGTGCGATCGATTCTCCTTTTTTTTTGCTTTTGAAATCCCCCCTTCCTGTCCTGCCATTCTGTCTGTCTGTTTTGTCTCCTTCCATTTACTTACCAAAGTCAGTCAGACGACGACTTCTTGTCTACTTGCAGCTCCTGTAAAAGCAAATGCTCTTCTTCTCTCTCCAAGATAAGTTGGCGCCCACAAGTCAAGTTTTACTTCATATTGACAGAAAACGAGCTTAACAAACCAATTTCTCTCTCTCTCTCTCACTTGTTTCGGAATAACTAAAGAAATACGAGTAATGAAAATCAATCAAAAGAGATTTTTTTTTTTTTTTATTGTTGAAATGTTTAACTTTTTTGTTTTCTCCAGCGGGAAGGAAAGAGATTACAAATAATATTAGCTGATTATGTTGACAGAATACCTCTAAGAAACTTTAACGTTTACCCTAAAGTCAGAAGCATTCATAGCTTATTGTTTCAGTGGCGTAGCGATGGGGGGCAAGGGGGTCATCGTGCCCCGGGCGCTACTCTCAAAGGGGCCCCAATTGGTCCGCAAAACAAAAAATTCCTGGATAATTTTTATTATAATTGATTTCTGGAAAATTTATTTTAAATTTAGTGCCAGTGTAATATAATAATTTTGTATATTTTACAGATAATATTATATGGTTTTCGAATGGGGGGGGCGCTAAAAAGGTATTGTGCCCCGGGCGCGAGTTAAGCTCACTACGCCACTGTATTGTTTTCATCTAGTGGAGTTTTTGTTTTTATATCTGAATATCTAAATATTAATATATAACCCTTTTTTTGTTTCTTAAAGATCTTTTTCGGCATTTAAGGTCATTTAGGCCCCATTTATTTCAAATGATTGTTAGCTAATTCAATTGAAATAAATATTTTCTTGCCTTGAACGGGAACCGAAACCGGGACCCCATCTCTTATTTTGTTAATATAAGCTTAAATTTTTATTTTGAAGTTTAATAAGTGATGCCGAGAGAATTATAGAATCGAAATTCGTCAACCACTCATTTGGAAAAATATAAAACTTTGTGTTTTTATTTTTGCCTTCCTACATCCTTGCCGAAAAATCAGCGTGGTTGAGGAGTTTCGGCTATAAATTTGTATTGTTAAATTAATTTTTTTTACTTTCTCTTACCTCTATATATATTCTATCTATAGAGAAAGTATTGGATTCATGTCAAAAATTCGATGTCGAGATTTTGATGGATATACAGGTTTTGAGGTCCCCTGAATCCAAAAAAGTGGTTTTCCCGACATTGTCTGTCTGTGTGTGTGTGTGTTCAATTTTAAGTATGAAGCAATTGAGCTTTCAGGTTGAAATGTTATATTTAAGTTAAAGACCCACCGGGACCGGAAAAATAAGCTTTTAATCAAAATCGGCCAAAGAGTACTTTACTGATGTACTTTTTAAGTTTTTTCGATTTTCTCAAAATTCGCTCTAAGGATTTTGATTTAAATTCAAAAAATCAGATTTTTTAGATGCTCTTTCAAATTCTCGTTTTGTTCTCAAAATTGTTTGATGCACACTTTCTAATTCTAATATATTGGCGGAAACTAAATATATGTCGACACAAAAAATCTGGTGTGACAAGCACAAAACACAAGTCTCGATTACCGAAGGTAAAAGAAAGTTGTGCTGTGCGACCAGTCACCAGATTTTTTTATTGGCGTCTTTCAGGAATGTGTTGTAAGAAGGATCTCTGAAAAAATAATAAAATAAAAAAAAATAAAAAATAATTTAAAAAGTAGAATAAAATTGAGATGGTTGAGTTTTTGATCTGAAATCTTTTTACCCACGTAAAAGCTCATTCAATTCGTGTCTCTCAAAGAGTTACGAAACGCTGCATTCCACACTCGGTGCTCCCTCCGATGCCACGCATGCAAGAAAAACACAAATTCAGCAAATTTTGACTTTATCGCTCAATGACGTCGCCTGGGAATAAGAAAAAAAGCGAAAATTAGTTAATAAATAAATAATTCTACTCATTATTGGAACAGATCGTTTAAAGTTTTTTCCCATCGTTAATTTACCTTTCATTTCATTTCTCTTGCGTTCAATATTGTCTTCTTTTTGTGCCAAAAATAGACTACCATCTTTTAAGTAGACATTTTTACTTTCTCGTACCCTATATATGAAATATATAGGAGAGAAAGTATTGCGATCATGTCAAAAATTCGATGTCGAGATTTTGATGGATATACATGTTTTGAGGTCCCCTGAGTCCAAAAAAGTGGGTCCCGCAAATTGGTCTGTGTGTGTGTATGTGTGTGTGTGTGTGTGTGTGTGTGTGTGTGTGTGTCTGTGTGTGTGGACAGATTTTTAGCATGAAGGAGTTGAGCTACCGGATTGAAATTTTATATTTAACTTAGGTACCTTTGAAGAATCTCAAAATAAGCTTTTGAACAAAATCGGCCAAAAAGTACTAGTACTTTACTGATGTACTTTTTCAGTTTTTTTCGATTTTCTCAAAATTCCCTCCAAGGATTTTTTTTAAAATTCATAAATCAGCTATTTTTAGATGCTCTTTAAAATGTATATTCTCATTTTGCCGTTGAAATCTTCTGAAGACCACTTTACTCTTGTTCTTCATTGGAAAGATAGAAATGGTTGCCATGGTAACGGAATTTAAATCTTTTTCTTTTTATTCGATTTTTTAAATTCACACTTTTTTTCTCATTCACACTCACATTCACACAGTCTTTTCGGCAACTCAGGCCATATAAGACTTTGACGATAACCGTTGTAGAGAATATATCTATTGTAGGGTCAGGCATTTCTATTTAAGTCATCTGGTATCCAAATGGCTTAATTTTTATTCGATTAAAAATCAATTATTATTTAAATTACCATTTTTTTTTATTTTATTTGTGTCTTTAATTGTTCCGAGAAATCACATCACTCTCTCTCTCTCTCTCTCTCTCTCTCACTTGCAAACATTATCGTCTGTCTCTCCGCCTTCTCTCATAGGCCTAATGTTAATTTCCTATAGGGATTTGTATGTTAATTTCGATTCAAAAGGGGGCGTCCCCTTTGGAACTTTTTACGCATTTAAAATTTTTTTTTCCAATTCTTATGAAATTTTGTATTTATTTACGATTCTATATTGTGTATAAAATGTCCAAATATGAGATTAAAATTTTGAAAAATAACCATAGTTTATTTGAAGCAGTCAACATTTAAAATGCAAGTTTGAAACTAAGGTGCTATGGGAAACTAAATATATCTCGACACAAAAAATCTGGTGTGACCAGCACAGTGCGCAACTTTCTCTTACCGAAGGGTAAGAGAAAGTTGTGTGCTGTGCGCCAGTCACACCAGATTTTTTTAAATATTTTTGAGTTCATATCTATTTAAATTAATTGCGATAATCAATATAATTTAAATAAATTTTTCGCTTAGCACGATATCCTAACTCTGACTGAAGGTGAAGCTTCCGCGTCTGATTTAATTTGTTGGGCTAATATTATCAAAGAAAAAAAAGTAAAAATGCTATGTATTTTTACTTTCTTTTACCCTATATATGAAATATATATAGAGAGAAAGTATTTTATAATTAATGATATCCTTTTAACGTAGAATAAGTTTTTTTTTTTTTTTATTTTACTTGGTTAATAAGTCAATTTCTTTCTTTTCCTTTATAAAATTTCCCTTTTCACCCTTTCCTTGATTATTAGCCCAACTTTATCTTGGAAATCCATATTTAATCGACATAGTGGTAGTTAGTTAAAAATAACTTAAGCTAGTAGACTGGAAAGGGTGGGGGAGCTATTTGTATTTAGGGCTCTACATAGAGAGAAGCAAGGGGGTATGTATATGAATTATTGGGGTAGGGGGGGAACAAAAAGCGCTTTTGTTAAGCCATTAACAGGATGGGCATTGATTCAACAGACTTTATAGGGTGTATCATAATATAGAAGAATAAGCAAAAGAAAAATCAAATTTTCATTTATTTTATCAAAAGTGATCAATAGAGAGCGGAAAAAACGTTTTTCGACTTTTGTCAATTTTGAGACTTTTCCAGATTTTCTTAGATATCTTCACTGATCTGTCATAAAGAAACGTTTTTTGAGATTTTCAAAAACGACTTTTTTGGCGCTTTTTTGCCTCTCTGAGACTTTTTTGAAAAAAGCAACTTTTATGACTGACTTTTTTCAAATTTGTTAATACAGTATAATATCCTTTTTTTTAATTGTGCATTTTCGGCTGTTGAGGCCATTTAGTGTTTGTTTGTTTTTTTTTTATATTTATTTATGGTTTTTTTCGCCATCATCTGAGGCCATTCAAACTCTGTCCCTATTTATTTCAATCTAGCCCTGAGCCACAGGTCCGTTATTATAAATAGACCTATTACATTTTTTTTTTTTTTTTTTTTAGTTTTTTCGACATCTTAGGCCATATTGATTCAAGGGCGGATCCAGAGGTCTTTCTCGAGGGGGGGGGGGTAATCTGGTGTCATGCTCGCACAGCACACAATTTTTTCTTAATTTCGGTAATTTAAAGGCGCTTTCTGTACTTGTTTCCCAGAATATAAATACAAATCAAATTTTAAAGTATTAATTTTTAAAATTTTACATTAAGAATAAATTTTTTTTCGAAAAAATATATTTTTTTTTAATCTCAGGGGGGTAATTATCCCCTTTACCCCGCCTCCCTCCTGACGCATAGCACACAACTTTCTCTTACCTTCGGTAATCGAAAGTTGTGTACTGTGCTTGTCACACCAGATTTTTTGAGTCGGCATGTATTTAGTTTCCGACAGTACTGTACATTCTATTTTCAAGATGTAAAATTTATATCTGAAAATATTTATATTTTGTTACCATAGCAACCATTTCTCCTATCTTTTCTATGGAGTTCAAGAGTAAAGTGGTCTTCAAAAGATTTCAATGATAAAATGAGAATATACATTTTAGTGAGAAACTAAAAAATAATGGATTTTTGAATTTAAAAAAAAAATCGTTGGAGCAAATTTAGAGAAAATCGAAAAAACTGAAAAAGTGCATCAGTAAAGTCCTAGTACTCTTTGGTCGATTTTGTTCAAAAGCTTCGTGTCACGTCCGAGGGGAGTGCCTAACCTAAATATAAAATTTCAACCTCCTAGCTATTTTCGTTCTTGAGATATTTTGTTTACAGACAGACAGACAGACAGACCATGTCGCGAAAACCACTTTTTTGGATTCAGGGGACCTCAAAACGTGAAGATCCATCAAAATCTCGACATCGAATTTTTGACATGAATCCAATATCTTTCTCTCTATATATATTAACATATATATAAGAAAGTAAAAAAACACAACACAACCAACTTCATCTCATAACAAATGAAATCACAGGGATGCACGATAAAATAGCTTCCTTACCATGGGGTGCAAATTAAGTGAGATCTCTACCTCTATTCCATACGTCGAGTGGTTAACTGCAATTTCTTCGAATTTGCATTGTCATTCGGTTCAAATAGCGAGCAAAAGTTCTCACCTTAACTAAATCAATTAATCAAATATCAAATTTAAGCTTGTGGATTATGAAATAGAGCAATATCTTTACTCCAATGGGCTGGGGCATGTCTCATATTCAATTGATGGAAAGGTGGTCACAGTAGTTTATTTATTTATTTAGTCTTTTCGGCATGGTGGTCAGATTGCCTATAGGGATATATTACACGATTTGATTAACGATACACATTATTTTTGGATACAATACATTAGGAGGTACAGGCATATTTATTTATGCTATTTGGTAGCATTAGACACGAGAATATTAAATTTTTTTAAAAGATATTATATTTTTTTTAAATTGATTATTTTTTTTAACGTAGCTAGGCCTACCTTATTTAATAATAATCTTCTTTATTTAAGAATTTTTATTGATTGTTCAAAGAGAAAGATTTCTTTTATGTAAGGCATCTTATTAATTATTAATCAATCTTTGAGAACCTCACCCTATCTAATTAACCCTTTGACAATTTATTATTATTATAATCCATCAAAAGAAATGTATTCTTATATTTATTTTCTATTTTGAAAAGTGATTGAAATTTTAAAAATTTTCCCTTCTCTGGCTTCATTTATTTTCAAATTGAAATTGTGTCGATTTTCATCATAAATTCTTCGTTAATGTCGACATTATATATTAATATTGATTGGTAAATTGTATAAAATAGAGTTGCATATGAAATAAGAGAGCAGAACATGAATTCCCTATCAGGCATTTGAGGCATTCTGCACCGCCTGCCAGCTGCATTGCAGGTTGCAGGGAGGGGCGTCTACAGGCGCAAGCGCACCCCATACCCTTTTCTCGCTTATATATCGACGATATACAACCTTTCTATGGGGTTTGGGGTGGCGAATAGCAGGATATTGTCCTGAAAAAAGGTTACTACTGCATTCTATACCAATGTTGATTTATTTTTATTTATTTCAAGATCAACTTAAATCTCCTCCAAGTTGACTTTTTACTACACCTAAATATTATTGTTGATTGAAAATCAATTTTTTTTTTTTGTTTGAAATAGAGAGTCAATATTTGTTTTATCAAACTAATAATTGATAGAAATTTACTCTCCTCGATTAAATTCTGTATGAATTGGAATCATACAAGTTTTGATTGTTTTTCACGCTATATGCAATTAAATTACCTTTATTTGATTTAAACATTTGTTCTTTCCTCTAAATATTTTCCTAAATCAATTCATTTCTTAAAATGATTAATTTATTTTTTTTTAAATAAAGAAAAAAATACTGAGCTTTTTTAATTTTTAATAGCCTATTTAAAACAATTTTTTTCCCCTGTAATCGAGGGGTGAGAGGTGTTTACATTGTCATTATTGATAACCTTGAAAGCCTTGTTTGGATCAATTAAAATTTATTAAAATTGGTTGATTACAGTTATTGTTAGGCTATTGTTCAGCTACAATTAAATAATTTACAGACTTTATTTTATTATTGTTGTATAGAAGTTTCGCTTGGGGATTCATAGATGATTTGGGTCACCCCCACAACAATATATTTTAGCAGTAGGCCTACAAAGTTTTGTTTTAACTCATACCATGCATTATTATTATAGCCTATAGCAGTGGTTCCTAATCTTTTTTGATGTGCGGCCCACTTTTTTTTGTAAAAAAAAACGCTGAGGCCCAGTGTATATGTCTTATACTATTAAAAGAGCAATGTATTATATGTTTGTTTGTTTGTAAGCACATCAGGTTCTCGAAAAACGGATCTAACAATTTTTTTCAAATTTTAAATATATACATATTTCCTGTCCCAATATGAAATTGTGCTAGGTCTCATCTTTGGAAAAATTCGGGTTCAAGTACTTTACTGATGTACTTTTTTTAGTTTTTTCCATTTTTATCCAAATTATCTTCCGAACGATTTCTTTCAAATTTTAAATATTTACTATTTCTGGTATAGAAAACAAATTTCGTTTGATCTCGTCTTTGGAAAATTTTGAGTACTAGTACTTTATCGGTGTATTTTTTTTTAGTTTTTTTTTCCACTTTTCTCGAAATTTTCTTTACTGGTCTCTTTCAGATTTTAAATATTTCCCTATTTATCGCATAAAAAAACAAATTACGATTAATCTCGTCTTTTGAAAACCCCGCATATTAGTACATTACTTTAGTTTTTCTAATTTTTTCAAAAATAATTTCATTCAAATTCTAATTTTTTCGGCCCAGTTCCAATCATCCCGCGGCCCACGGGTTGGGAACTGCTAGCCTATAGAATTATATTTTTTATTATTTTTTTTTTTTTGGAGAAGCAGGGGACATTATTGAGAGTTTTGTTTACAAGTGTTTACCGGTATACCGTATTTGCTAGAGTTCATTAAAAAAAATAATAATAATAATAATAATAATTTCAATAGAGAATTTTTTCTCTTTTAGTAAAAGCAACATTGTCGTTTTTAAATGTCTGATTAAAAAACTCTCAATGATTGAAAAGTTTCTTTTAGGGTCCGACCGAAACAAGATTTTCAGCCGAAACCGAAACCGAAACCGAATATTCGGCTCAACCTTAGTTTCGGCCGAAACCGTAACCGAAACCGAAACTTGTATTTCCTATAAAATTTTTTTTTTTCATTTTACCTTTTTTTTTTTGAATTTTTTTTCCCTCCCGTGAAAATCATTTTACCTTTTTTTTAGGGAGACCAAAATTTTTTTTCTCCCCTCAAGTGCAAATTATTTGACTTTTTTTTTTTTTTGCGGAGTCTCATCCCATTTTTTCAGACTCTGGTTTCGGCCGGCCGAAAGGTTCGGCCACTTTTTGGCCGAAACCGAAACTACGGCCGAAACCATGATTTTTGGCCGAAACTGGCCGAAACCGTAACCGAAACCGAATATTCGGTCGGTTCCTAGTTTCTTTGATATTCTCTCTATTAAAAATCAATTTTTTTTTTAAATAGAAGTATTTTCCTCAAATGGATTCTTTTTATTGAATGTATTCTTATACACATATGTATGCTTCGAGTTCGTTTTCAATTTATTATATCCTCCATAAAAATGATTTGATAAATGATAAATAGAGAAATATAAAACGCTCGCCACCCACTTCAGTTATGTTCCTGTTTACCATTCTCTCTCGCTGATTGGTTAGAGTTGGAGAAAGTGGAGCCAGTAAGGGAAATTTAAAACTTTAAAATTTTGAAATTGCTCGTCTAGGGGGAGCAAAGGGGTCCAGCTTAGGTTATATAATTTTACAAAATTTATAATTTCTGAGCCCCTTGACCCGTGGCTCTGAGAGAAGACATTAGTTTCTCACGCCAGGGTCCCGAGTTCGCCTCCGTCCCAGGCGAGAAAAATTTATTTCATTTGATTTAACAACAAATCATTTGAAATAAATAGGGATGGGGTCTAAATGGCCTGAGATCCAAAAAAATTTGAAGAAAATCCATGATTACTTTTTGGCGGCCTCCCATTTTTGGCAAATAATCCCGCCAGGAGTACCAAAATATTATTAATAATACATATCAAAATTTATAAATTTCATTTAATATAAATAAATATTCATATCTTTTTTTTTAATTTATTTTTTTTTCCATTTTGAATAAACAGAGTGAAAGAGTGGCTTCTAATCCGATTAAATTCTGGGATGCATTGATCATCGATTCTTTTTTTTTTTCAAATGCATCCATTTAAATATAGCCAAACTCCAATAGGAAATTTATGAAGTTTTTAATTA
>JAKCPI010017531.1:0-15044 GCA_023213315.1 Euborellia annulipes | reverse complement strand
GGGGCAGGTCGGCCCAGTCGCGATATTTCGCAGAATAATTGGACGATTGTGATACGGATCAGAATGAAGGTTAATAGCACTGCCACACACCTTCCGCCAAAAACAACTATAGCGATCGGAGTAAATTCGCATGAGCTAGGATCATTTATTCGTTTTTTGCACCTTGGAGTACATTTTCATTAGTTGAATAAAATTGTTTTATCTACTTTTTGGTTACTTCGAGGATAAAAGTGAGCACTATGTTTAAAGGTTGGAGTATAAGGATTATTTCTCCATGGCATATTAATTAAAAAACATCAACGGGATTTGTGCGGGAAAAAAATTGTTTCAAATATGACGATGGGGCAGGTTGGCCCAAAAATGACGGGGCAGGTTGGCCCACTCGATTTTTTGCCATTGTGTGTATGAAATCGTTAAACCCTGTTTTATCTTTTCAATTTTAGTGGCAATGAATGATGTAAAAGTAACAAAAATAAAAATTATTATAAATATCGATGTTATACTGGCCGTCATTGAGAGTTTATTGGAGGAAATTTTGATTCATAAATGAGCACGTGTGTTTGTTTTTGGGAAATTGATATCAGATATATGAATATGTTCTTATTGTTTTCTAAAACATTCTAGTTCTTTGAATATCTGTAGTTCGGGAAGATATGAAGTGTTTCCGCTTTTTTTTTTTTTTTTTTTTTTTTTTTTTTTTTAAACATTCACACTTTTTTCCTAATGGCCTGAGTAGCCGAAAAGGGGAAATTAAAACAAAGAAAATTCACACTTTTTTCCCATTCACACTCACATTCACACAGTCTTTTCGGTAACTCAGGCCATATAAGACTTTGACGATAACCGTTGTATTAATAATTATATATTTTGGGGGTCCAGGCATTCTTATTTAAGCCATTTGGTATCCAAATGGCTTAAATAAAATCATCGGACTGCCTGGAGCCCGAACCCGCGACTTTTGGTATACGAGGTTAGCACGATAACCTCTACACGAAGCCCCGAGGGCTAAGAGATTTTTCAAAAGAGCACAAATTGAGCGTTGGGAGAGAAAAGTTGGGACCCTTGTTGGGATACTCTTTTTGCCAACTTGCCAAGCCCAAGTAAGGTGTTTGCAATGCTCTTCATAGCATTCTGACTCTCATCTCCAACCTCTGGACCACGATTATAACAGTGATTCGTAAAAACAAAAGAAAAATTAGGTTGTTTTAAATTATTTTCTTGCATTTTAATTCATATAAATATAACAAATGCCTTCCGGGCCAACCTGCCCTGAGGTCCGGGCCAACCTGCCCCGACCACGGGGCAGGTTGGCCCACTCGAAATATTTTAGAAATAATTATTTTTTTTAATTTTAACATCAATTTAGGAGACTTTTACGATGACCATTTGGTAGCTTAAGGTTACACCAACATTTTAAAATGAAAACATAAACGAAAATGATTAAATAAAAAATTTTATAAAAGAAATAAAAATTAGTGGGCCAACCTGCCCCGGTCTCCCCTACTGCCAGTGATAATTAACTTGCCTTAAGGATAATGCCACACCAAAGTTTTTAAATCAAAATGCTCCTTCAAGGATGAATTAATCTGATGATATCAACAAGAAAAAAATTCACAAATACTTTTGTTTCATTAAAACTATTTTTAACAATACCAACGTAGTCTTATCCTGAAGATTATTAATTAAATAAATTTCGGACTACATCATTATTTTTTTCCAAAAATATGTTGTTATCAAAGAATTTTCATAACTCATGTTTTAGTGCTAAAAGGTATTGAGATAAACAACCCAAATCACCGCTTAAATGAATTTTCCGATTGTGCTTCATAGGTCCATATTCAAGTTATTAATTTGTCGGAAAGTTTAACAACTCCACAGGAGATCTGGAGTAAATAATCGAAAAATCTATTAGTGATTTGGTCATTTGGTTTGCTTAAATTCAAGTCCGGAATCTCTAGAGCAATGCTTCTTAAAGTAGGGTCCCCCTAGGGGACCATGGATTACCTGCAGGGGGCCGCTAAGAGTCGCAAATGTAACAAATAAAATTATTATTATTAAATAAGTTTAAATACTTGTGATAATATGGTGGAAGGAGTCTAAATTATTAATTAAATACTTGTATTATAATTATAAAATTTCGATTATGTATTGAAATGATAATATATTTGCAACTACTTATAACATAGACTATAGATTTCAGGCGTTAATTATTTTTAAATCAAGCATTTTATATTTTGTAAAAATTAAAAACTTATTTATTTGACTTCGGGGGGAGGCTAAATTAAATATAAAATTTCAACCTCGTAGCTCATTTCCTTCATTCTTAAAAGTGTCCAGGATGAATAAAAAGGCCAAGCAGCTATTATTATTTCTTTATTGGTATCAAACCCACAGCGTGGTTTCGGTCGTCTATGCGACCATCTTCATGGCTAGGGTTCAGTCAATAGTAACCCTTTTAAGTTCTTTGATAGACATTTATTTTCAATTTACGATCTATCACAATTACATTCAGCGCCAGTCAAATTTAATATGCACAATGTGTTAAAAAATAGGAATGTTCACTAAAGAAACTTGAAAGATAAGCAAACAAAAAATAGTAAGTAAATTTTCAAAATGGATAATGAAGAACTGAAATTCATGTACAAAATAATTATAATGAAACATTTTTCTATATTATTAGTGATTATTTATTATTTAAATTTAGCCAGATCCTTGAGTTTGCATCAAACTGGATTCTGGCTAAATTTAAATAATAAATAATCACTAATAATATAGAAAAATGTTTCATTATAATTATTTTGTACACGAATTTCAGTTCTTCATTATCCATTTTGAAAATTTACCTACTATGTTTTGTTTGCTCCAACTCCTGAGCTCGGAAGCTGAAATTTTATATTTAAGTTAGGTACCCCCGTGGGACGTAACACGCAGCTTTTGAACATAATTGGCCAAAGAGTCCTAGTACTTTACTGATGTCTTTCCTGTCTGTCTGTGTGTCTGTGAACAAAATATCTCAAGAACGGAAAAAGCTAGGAGGTTGAAATTTTATATTTAAGTTAGTCACCCCCCTGGGACGTGACACGAAGCTTTTGAACAAAATCGGCCAAAGAGTTCTAGTACTTTACTGATGTACTTTTTCAGTTTTTTTTCGGTTTTCTCAAAAATCAATTATTTTTTAGATTCTCTTTAAAATGTATATTCTCATTTTGCCATTAAAATTTCTGATCACCACTTTACTCATGTACTTCAAAGGAAAGTTATCATAAATAATTGCTATAGTAACAAAATATAAATATTTTCCCATTCTTATAAATATTACATCTCTCGAATGTACCGTACTGTCGGAAACTAAATAAATACCTGTCGACACAAGAAATCTGGTGCGACCAGTCACACCAGATTTTTTCCTTTATTTTAGTCATATGAATGTCTAAGGTTATAATTTATTATTTGATTATTTTAAGGATAATTTTTAAATAGGGGGGTTAATAACTATGCACCAGTTTGTCTATTATCTGGATAACAAAACGAGTTTTTATTTGTATAATGTCGTTATTATTAATTTCAAAAAAGATTTTGTATACAACCACGAATATATAAAAAATATCTTTCAAAGGCAAATTCATTTCGCTTGGCTTTTGTTAATATTCAAATATGGGAAAGGAAAAAAAATACATCTCCACTTCCAAACAAAGAAATTATTTTTTGATTTTCAAAGAATTTTAAATTTTGATGAGTTTTTTTTGACTAAATCGATTTTAGACATGAGTCTTAGCACGGCTCGCTTTATTTTCTAGAGAAATGTTTCGCCCCACAGAGAAGCAATTCGGTTGTTAGGAGGGACAATTAGAAAATGCAAATTTAGAACCATCCATGATTTGCTGTTAAAAAAAAGAAAAAAAAGATTGGTTGAGAATTGAGACTGAAATTAATTAACTAAATTGGATATCAGGTTGCCTACCCCTGTCCTAGCACTTTTCGATCTTGAGATATTTTGTTCACAGACAGACAGACCATTTTGCGAAAACCACGTTTTTCGATTCAAAGGAGCTCAAAACGTGTATATCCATCAAAATCTCGACATCGAATTTTTGATATGAATCCAATACTTTCTCTCTATATATATATACCGGTATATATTTATATATTACATATAAACATAGATAAGAGAAAGTAACAATTAAAAAATTTTTTTTGCTCGATTAATCTTTAACGTTTCTTTTTCCTCATCTTTTTTTTATTTGCTATTTAAAAAAAAATGTTCATTTAAAAAAGTGCGATCGATTCTCCTTTTTTTTTTGCTTTTGAGATCCCCCTTCCTGTCCTGCCATTCTGTCTGTCTGTTTTGTCTCCTTCCATTTACTTACCAAAGTCAGTCAGACGACGACTTCTTGTCTACTTGCAGCTCCTGTAAAAGCAAATGCTCTTCTTCTCTCTCCAAGATAAGTTGGCGCCCACAAGTCAAGTTTTACTTCATATTGACAGAAAACGAGCTTAACAAACCAATTTCTCTCTCTCTCTCTCTCTCTCTCTCTCTCTCTCTCTCACTTGTTTCGGAATAACTAAAGGAATACGAGTAATGAAAATCAATCAAAAGAGATTTTTTTTTTATTGTTGAAATGTTTAACTTTTTTGTTTTCTCCAGCGGGAAGGAAAGAGATTACAAATAATATTAGCTGATTATGTTGACAGAATACCTCTAAGAAACTTTAACGTTTACCCTAAAGTCAGAGGCATTCATAGCTTATTGTTTTCATCTAGTGGAGTTTTTGTTTTTATATCTGAATATCTAAATATTAATACATAATCCTTTTTTTGTTTGTTAAAGATCTTTTTCGGCATTTAAGGCAATTTAGACCCATACCCATTTATTTCAAATGATTGTTAGCTAATTCAATTGAAATAAATATTTTCTTGCCTTGAACGGGAACCGAAACCGGGACCCCATCTCTTATTTTGTTAATATAAGCTTAAATTTTTATTTTGAAGTTTAATAAGTGATGCCGAGAGAATTATAGAATCGAAATTCGTCAACCACTCATTTGGAAAAATATAAAACTTTGTGTTTTTATTTTTGCCTTCCTACATCCTTGCCGAAAAATCAGCGAGGAGTTTCGGCTATAAATTTGTATTGTTAAATTAATTTTTTTTACTTTCTCTTACCTCTATATATATATTCTATCTATAGAGAAAGTATTGGATTCATGTCAAAAATTCGATGTCGAGATTTTGATGGATATACAGGTTTTGAGGTCCCCTGAATCCAAAAAAGTGGTTTTCCCGACATTGTCTGTCTGTGTGTGTGTGTTCAATTTTAAGTATGAAGCAATTGAGCTTTCAGGTTGAAATGTTATATTTAAGTTAAAGACCCACCGGGACCGGAAAAATAAGCTTTTAATCAAAATCGGCCAAAGAGTACTTTACTGATGTACTTTTTAAGTTTTTTTTCGATTTTCTCAAAATTCGCTCTAAGGATTTTGATTTAAATTCAAAAATCAGATTTTTTTAGATGCTCTTTCAAATTCTCGTTTTGTTCTCAAAATTGTTTGATGCACACTTTCTAATTCTAATATATTGGCGGAAACTAAATATATGTCGACACAAAAAATCTGGTGTGACAAGCACAAAACACAAGTCTCGATTACCGAAGGTAAAAGAAAGTTGTGCTGTGCGACCAGTCACCAGATTTTTTTTTGGCGTCTTTCAGGAATGTGTTGTAAGAAGGATCTCTGAAAAAATAATAAAATAAAAAAAATAAAAAATTTAAAAAGTAGAATAAAATTGAGATGGTTGAGTTTTTGAACTGAAATCTTTTTACCCACGTAAAAGCTCATTCAATTCGTGTCTCTCAAAGAGTTACGAAACGCTGCATTCCCCACTCGGTGCTCCCTCCGATGCCACGCATGCGAGAATAACAGAAATTCAGCAAATTTCGATTTTATTGCACAATGACGTCGCCCTGGGAACAGGAAAAAAGCGAAAATTAGTTAATAAATAAAAAATCCTACTCATTATTTGAACAGATCGTTTAAAGTTTTTTTTCCCATCGTTAATGTGAAATTTACCTTTCATATCATTTCTTTTGTGTTCAATATTGTCTTCTTTTTGTGCCAAAAATAGACTACCATCTTTTAAGCAGACATTTTTTAAATATTTTTGAGGAACTGAGTTCATATCTATTTAAATTAATTGCGATAATCAATATAATTTAAATAAATTTTTCGCTTAGCACGATAACCTAACTCTGACTGAAGGTGAAGCTTCCGCTTCTGGTTTAATTTTTTGGGCCACTATTATCAAAGAAAAAAAAACGTTATGTATTTTTATAATTAATGATATCCTTTTAACCTCAAATCAGTTTTTTTTTTTTATTTTACTTGGTTAATAAGTCAATTTCTTTCTTTTCCTTTATAAAATTTCCCTTTTCACCCTTTCCTTGATTATTAGCCCAACTTTATCTTGGAAATCCATATTTAATCGACATAGTGGTAGTTAGTTAAAAATAACTTAAGCTAGTAGACTGGAAAGGGTGGGGGAGCTATTTGTATTTAGGGCTCTACATAGAGAGAAGCAAGGGGGTATGTATATGAATTATTGGGGTAGGGGTGGAACAAAAAGCGCTTTTGTTAAGCCATTAACAGGATGGGCATTGATTCAACAGACTTTATAGGGTGTGTCATAATATAAAAGAATAAGCAAAAGAAAAATCAAATTTTTATTTATTTTATTAAAAGCGATCAATAGAGAGCGGAAAAAACGTTTTTCGACTTTTGTCAATTTTGAGACTTTTCTAGATTTTCTTACATATCTTCACTGATCTCCATAAAGAAACGTTTTTTGAAATTTTCAAAAACGACTTTTGCGACTTTTTTTGGCGCTTTTTTGCCTTTCTGAGACTTTTTTGAAAAAGCAGCTTTTATGACAGACTTTTTTTCAAATTTGTTAATACAGTATAATATCCTTTTTTTTAATTGTGCATTTTCGGCTACTGAAGCCATTTAGTGTTTGTTTGTTTTTTTTATTTAAATTTATTTATGGTCTTTTTCGCCATCATCTGAGGCTATTCAAACTCTGACTCTATTTATTTCAATCAAGCCCTGAGCCACAGGTCCGTTTATAAATATTACATCTTCTTAGGCCATATAGATTCAAGGGCGGAGCCATAAGTGTTTCTCGGGGGGGGGGGGGGGGGGGGGGGGGGGGTAACCTGGTGTGACTGGTCTCACAGCACACAATTTTTTCTTAATTTCGCTAATTTAAAGGCGCATTCTGTGCTTGTTTGCCAGAATATAAATACAAATCAAATTTTTAAGTATTAATTTTTAAAATTTTACAATAGAAATAATTTTTTTTTTTTCGAAAAAAAGTATTTTTTTTAAATCTCGGGGGTGGGGTAAAGGGGGGGGGGGTAAAGGTGGTAATTACCCCTTCTGTATCCGCCCTTGTATAGATTTTAACGATACAAAATTAATTATATACGGTATATTAGGGGGTCCAGGCACATTTATTTATACCATTTGGCAGGGGCATATATAAGGGGGGGGACCGAGGGGGCCCGGGCCCCCCCAGAAATTTCCCAAACACATATACATTTATAGGGATATACAGACATCAGCGCAACAAATTTTTCCGCAGGATGGAAAACTTTGGTTCCCCAAAAGAATGTTCCGCAAAAAATTTCGTGTCAAAAAAATATAGTTTCTTAAAAAAAAAAATTTTCCTCAGAAAAACTGTGAGTTCAGGCCCCTCCCCGAAATAATTTCTATATACACCCCTGCCATTTGGTATCCAAATGATCTAAATAAATATTCATTAGACTGCTTGGGATCAGTGGGCTTTAAGACTATCATTGCCATCTTGGTGTAGTGGTTAGGGTGCTGGCCTTTTGTACTAAGGGTCTCGGGTTCACATCTAGTCCCATGCGTCAAAAATTTATTTTAATTGTATTGACTACCAATCAATTTAAATAAATAATGACGAGGTCTAATTAGCCCCGGAAATGGCCTTAGATGCCGAAAAATCGGGTGTGGCTGGTCGCACAGCACGTAACTTTCTCTTACCTTCGGTAATCGAAAATTGTATTCTGAGATTGTCACACCAGATTTTTTGTGTCGAGATATATTTTTGTTAGGGAGCCCAGGCCCATTTTTACAATTTATTACTATCAAGCTAATTTTCCGTGAGTAGCTTTCTTTTGATTCCCTCTTACAACAATTCTTGATTGTGGTAGCTAACAGGAGGGATAATATTTCAATTTGGGTTTCTCAAAAATTATTATTTATGGGTTTTTTCATTAAATCTTAAGAAAATTATTAACATTAAATAAAAAAAAATATTTGTCCTACAAAATATATGGTTTGATCAAAGAGTCCTTCACTTCAAAAATGTACATTTTCGATATTAGATATTATATTTTTTAAAATTGATTTTTTTTTACTTTCTCTTACCTATGTATATATGTAATATATATAGAGAGAGAAAGTATTGGATTCATGTCAAAAATTCGATGTCGTGATGGATCTCCACGTTTTGAGGTCCCCTGAATCCAAAAAAGTGGTTTTCGCGACATGGTCTGTCTGTCTGTGTGTGTGTGTGTGTGTGTTCAATTTTAAGCATGAAGGAATTGAGCTATGAGGTTGAAATTTTATATTTAAATTAAACACCCCCCGGGACCGGAAAAATAAGCTTTTAATCAAAATCGGCCAAAGAGTACTAGTACTTTACTGATGTACTTTTTCAGTTTTTTTCGATTTTTTTCAAAATTTGCTCCAACGATTTTTTTTTTTAATTCAAAAATCAATTATTTTTTAGATGCTCTTTAAAATGTATATTCTCATTTTGCAATTGAAATCTTCTGAAGACCACTTTACTCTTGTATTTCATTGAGAAGATAGGAGAAATGGTTGCCATGGTAACAAAATATAAATATTTTCCCATACTTATAAATTTTACATCTGAATTCAAATGTTCCGTACTGTCGGGAACTAAATATATGTCGGCACAAAAAATCTGGTCTGACAAGCACAGAACCAGGGCCGGCGGAAGCTATTCTGCCGCCCTAGGCAAGATATTTTTTTTGCGCCCCCCCCAAAAAAAAACTTTGAAAATTTAATTTGCCGCCCCCTCCTTAAAAAATTTTTTACCTTTTTTTTAGAGATACAAAATTTTTGCCGCCCGCGGAACCAAAATTTGCCGCTCTCGGAACATTTCCTCTTGCGTGGAACCAAAATTTTTTTTGCCGCCCGCGGAACCTAATTTTTTTTCGGGTGCCGTTTGCGGAACCAAAATTTTTTTTTTCTTTTTGCATTTTTGCCGCCCTCTTCAGGTTGCCGCCCTAGGCGGCCGCCTAGTTTGCCTAGTGGACGCGCCTGCACAGAACACAACTTTCGATTACCGAAGGTAAGAGAAAGTTGTGTGCTGTGCGACAGTCACACCAGATTTTTTAACGTAGCTACATTATTTAATAATAACCTTCTTTTATTTAAGAATTTTTTATTGATTGTTCAAAGAGAAAGATTTCTTTTATGTAAGGCATCTTATTAATTATTAATCAATCTTCTTTGATATCTATCTAATTAACCCTTTGAGAATTTATTATTATAATCCATCAAAAGAAATGTATTCTTATATTTCTTTTCTATTTTGAAAAGTGATTGAAATTTTAAAATTTTCCTTCTCTGGCTTCATTTATTTTCAAAATTGAAATTGTGACGATTTTCATCATAAATTCTTCGTTAATGTCGACATAATATATTAATATTGATTGGTAAATTGTATAAAATAGAGTTGCATATGAAATAAGAGAGCAGAACATGAATTCCCTATCAGGCATTTGAGGCATTCTGCACCGCCTGCCAGCTGCATTGCAGGTTGCAGGGAGGGGCGTCTGCAGGCGCAAGCGCACCCCATACCCTTTTTCTCGCTTATATATCGACGATATACAACCTTTCTATGGGGTTTGGGGTGGCGAATAGCAGGATATTGTCCTGAAAAAAGGTTACTACTGCATTCTATACCAATGTTGATTTATTTTATTTTTTTTCAAGATCAACTTAAATCTCTCCAAGTTGACTTTTTACTACACCTAAATATTATTGTTGATTGAAAATCAATTTTTTTTTTTTTTTGTTTGAAATAGAGAGTCAATATTTGTTTTATCAAACTAATAATTGATAGAAATTTATTCTCCTCGATTAAATTCTGTATGAATTGGAATCATACAAGTTTTGATTGTTTTTCACGCTATATGCAATTAAATTACCTTTATTTGATTTAAACATTTGTTCTTTCCTCTAAATATTTTCCTAAATCAATTCATTTCTTAAAATGATTAATTTATTTTTTTTAAATAAAGAAAAAAATACTGAGCTTCTTTAATTTTTAATAGCCTATTTAAAACAATTTTTTTTCCCCTGTAATCGAGGGGTGAGAGGTGTTTACATTGTCATTATTGATAACCTTGAAAGCCTTGTTTGGATCAATTAAAATTTATTAAAATTGGTTGATTACAGTTATTGTTAGGCTATTATTCAGCTACAATTAAATAATTTACAGACTTTATTTTATTATTGTTGTATAGAAGTTTCGCTTGGGGATTCATAGATGATTTGGGTCACCCCCACAACAATATATTTTAGCAGTAGGCCTACAAAGTTTTGCTTTAACTCATACCATGCATTATTATTATAGCCTATAGCAGTGGTTCCTAATCTTTTTTGATGTGCGGCCCACTTTTTTTTGTAAAAAAAAAACGCTGAGGCCCAGTGTATATATCTTATACTATTAAAAGAGCAATGTATTATATGTTTGTTTGTTTGTAAGCACATCAGTTCTCGAAAACGGCTCTAACAATTTTTTTCAAATTTTAAATATATACATATTTCCTGTCCCAATATGAAATTGTGCTAGGTCTCATCTTTGGAAAAATTCGGGTTCAAGTACTTTACTGATGTACTTTTTTAGTTTTTTCCATTTTTATCCAAATTATCTTCCGAACGATTTCTTTCAAATTTTAAATATTTACTATTTCTGGTATAGAAAACAAATTTCGTTTGATCTCGTCTTTGGAAAATTTTGAGTACTAGTACTTTATCGGTGTATTTTTTTAGTTTTTTTTTCCACTTTTCTCGAAATTTTCTTTACTGGTCTCTTTCAGATTTTAAATATTTCCTATTTATCGCATAAAAAACAAATTACGATTAATCTCGTCTTTGGGAAATCCCGCGAATCAAATCTATATATATATATATATATATATATATATATAATATATAAACATGGTCTCCATAATTAAACGTGAAATTTGCTCAATGTCAACGCACACGGATTAAACAAAAAGGCTCAATGACAAAACATTTCGCACAATGATGTCGAATCATGTATTAGTACATTACTTTAGTTTTTCTAATTTTTTCAAAAAATAATTTCATTCAAATTCTAATTTTTTAAAAATCTGGTGTGACTGGCGCACAGCACACAACTTTCTCTTACCTTTGGTAATCGAAAGTTGTGTACTGTGCTTGTCACACCAGATTTTTTGTGTCGACATGTATTTAGTTTCCGACAGTACAGTATATTCGATTTTCAAGATGTAAAATTTATAAGTATAGCGAAATATTTATATTTTGTTACCATGGCAACCATTTCTCCTATCTTTTCTATGGAGTACAAGAGTAAAGTGGTCTTCAGAAGATTTCAATGACAAAATGAGAATATACATTTTATTGAGAATCTAAAAAATAATTGATTTTTGAATTAAAAATAAAATCGTTGAAGCAAATTTAGAGAAAATCGAAAAAAACTGAAAAAGTGCATCAGTAAAGTACTAGTACTCTTTGGTCGATTTTGTTCAAAAGCTTCGTGTCACGTCCCATGGAGGTGCCTAACTTAAATATAAAATTTCAACCTCCTAGCTCTTTCCGTTCTTGAGATATTTTTTTCACAGACACACAGACAGACAGACCATGTCGCGAAAACCCCTTTTTTGGATTCAGGGGACCTCAAAACGTGAAGATCCATCAAAATTTCGACATCGAATTTTTGACATGAATCCAATACTTTCTCTCTCTATATATATTAACATATATATAGAGGTAAGAGAAAGTAAAAATAATAATAATAATAATTTCAATAGAGAATTTTTTCTCTTTTAGTAAAAGCAACATTGTCGTTTTTAAATGTCTGATTAAAAAACTCTCAATGATTGAAAAGTTTCTTTGATATTCTCTCTATTAAAAATCAATTTTTTTTTAAATAGAATCATTTTCCTCAAATGGATTCTTTTATTGAATGTATTCTTATACACATATGTATGCTTCGAGTTCGTTTTCAATTTATTATATCCTCCATAAAAATGATTTGATAAATGATAAATAGAGAAATATAAAACGCTAGCCACCCACTTCCCTTATGTTCCTGTTTACCATTCTCTCTCGCTGATTGGTTAGAGTTGGAGAAAGTGGAGCCAGTAAGGGAAATTTAAAACTTTAAAATTTTGAAATTGCTCGTCTAGGGGGAGCAAAGGGGTCCAGCTTAGGTTATATAATTTTACAAAATTTAGAATTTCTGAGCCCTTGACCCGTGGCTCTGAGAGAAGACATTTGTTTCTTACGCCAGGGTCCCGGGTTCGCCTCCCGTCCCAGGCGAGAAAAATTTATTTCATTTGATTTAACAACAAATCATTTGAAATAAATTGGGATGGGGTCTAAATGGCCTGAGGTCTCAAAAAAATTTGAAGAAAATCCATGATTACTTTTTGGCGGCCTCCAATTTTTGGTAAATAATCCCGCCAGGAGTACCAAAATATTATTAATAATACATATCAAAATTTATAAATTTCATTTAATATAAATAAATATTCATATCTTTTTTTTAATTTATTTCTTTTCCATTTTGAATCAACAGAGTGAAAGAGTGGCTTCTAATCCGATTAAATTCTGGGATGCATTGATCATCGATTCTTTTTTTTTTTTTTTTCAAATGCATCCATTTAAATATAGCTCTAATAGGAAATTTATGAAGTTTTTAATTAAATTCCATGAATAGGAAAAATATTTTATTGAATATCTATCTCCTTTCATCATATTTTTATTTATTTATTTAAACATCCATTTGTATAAATAAAATAAAATAGTTTAGAAACTCTTTTAACGATTTAGACCGGGCGCTGGAGGTAGTTGAGTATGCAAAATGAAAAGACCGAATTCCGCCAATGGAATTTGACTGAGAATAGCCCAGAATCAAAATCCGCATCTTGCCGGACCAAATTTTGGTCCTATTTTTTTTTTTTACCCCCTCTCCTCTTATTTGTATAGGAAATCAATGGAATACGTGCTAAGATAATGTGAAAACCTGCAACTATGGTCAAATTCTTATACTTAAGACCTCAAACATTAAAAAGTACTATCTTACCACCAGATTCGGTGATTCTCTATACTCCCTTCCCCTCCCTTCTCCGCGGCTAGTATTCATCATTTATTTAAAATTTAAATGTGCGGCCTAAAAAACGCGCAAATTGTGACTATCCGCAACTATATTCAAATTCTTATATTTAAAACTCCAAAAAACCATTTGAAATAAATAGGAATGGGGTCTAAATGGCCTTAGGTGCCGAAAGAAACCTTAAAAAAGACTCCAAAAAATAAAAAATACTATCTTGCCGGCAGCTGCGGTGGTCCCAACTAGTCCCTTCACCTCCCTTCTCCGTGGCAATTATTCTCCCTTTATTTTGAATTTAAATCTGAAATATGAACATATTTGCCGGTCCTCACATTTAAATTTAAAATAAAGGTAGAATAGTGGCTTCGGAGAAGGGGAGGGTAAGGGAAAGGGACTAATCGGGAACACAGAAGCTGCTGGCAAGATGGTTTTTTTCATTGTTTGGGGTCTCAGCTATAAGAATATGAACAAAATTGTCGGTCTCCACATTAAAATTTAAAATAAAGGGAGAACACTTGCCATGGAGAAGGGAGGTGAAGGGACACCACAGCTGCCGGTAAGATAGTATTTTTGCATTGTTTGGAGTGAGGGCAGGTCAATAAGTCCGTGACTTTTTGAATGAAACACAGGTTTTTGGGTAAAAAATTATTTTATTTTTCAACGTAGTCTCCTTTGACCTCTATACACTTTGTCCAACATTCCTTAAATTTTTTTTATCCCTTCCAAAATTAAGATTTTTCGAGGACATCAAAATAGGGATTTTTTTTTGTGAGATGATTTTATCGTTGGAGTCAAATTTCTTTCCGTCGAGCCATTTTTTTCAGGTTTGGAAACAAGAAATAGTCACTCGGGGCTAAATCCGGAGATCAGGGCGGATGAGGGAGCAATTCGTATCCCGATTCATGGATTTTTGCCATGGAAACTGTACATGTGTGCACCCTTGCATTGTCTTCTCAAATCACTAGGTAGTCTGCTATTAATGGATGTCAAACAAAAACTAAAAAACCCAGCTGGTTCAAACTTCGATAGGAGTCAGCTGATAGTTGCCTGCTGACAGGAGCAGTGTGGCCATTTCAGTTAAGAGGCGGGAAATTCAAAAAAGTCACGGACTTATTGACCTGCCCTCGTATCTTAGCACGTATTCTATTGATTTCCTATACAAATAAGATGAGAGGGGGTAAAAAAATTGGACCAAAAATTGGTCGGATTTTATTTCTGCTTCTCAGCCCAAATTTATTGGCAGAATTCGGTCCTCACATTTTGCATACTCAACTACCCCCAGCGCCTGGACTAATTCAATTTTCTCTTTTTTCTTTAAATACAAGATTAAATTCTTGTTTCTCTCTTTCTCCTTCATTTGTATGTAAATTTCTCTTTTTTTCAAATAAATATTTAAATTGGCGCTCGTTTAATTAATTAACAATGGGAATTCATAGTTTAAGTGATTGGATTGGAAAATTTCTTGAAGGTGAGATGCCCCTTGCCCTCCTCCTTTTTAGTAATCAACGACCTTTCTTAACTGTTGAATAATTTCAATGCCAGTCTAATTTAAAGGATATTTACGTTGTTGCCATCGGTTGAGAATCTTAATCAACAACGAACACAAT
>JAKCPI010017530.1:0-39091 GCA_023213315.1 Euborellia annulipes | reverse complement strand
ATAATAATAATAATAACAAGACACACACGCATAACGCATCTCAATATACTGTATGTATTCGGATAAACATATAATAAATATATTTATATATGTATAATATATATATTTATATTTTTTAAAAAATATTCTTGGTATGTCAAGACTTATATACATACTACAAATACATCAACAGGGTGTTCAATTTTATAGATTTCTTTATAAAATCCCAGAGTAAATATTGATTTTAGAATTAGTTAAATAAATATCACTAATCATTTAATCTCTAAATAATAATAATATGGAAATGCAAATCAGTTTACACTCTTTTTATTGTCTGATCTTAAAATTATTTTGAGCTTTGTTACTTTGGCAATATTATTGTCAGTTATATTAATAAATAGGATAAATAAAAATTTACAAATCACAAATGTTTTTTTTTTTTTATCTCACTAACTATCCTTAAATATTTTTTCCACTTATTCCAATTTTATTGTTCTTTCATAAAGGCACATTCCTTTTAATTGTTAAATAATAAGAGTTGGCAAATTAAAGAATTCTGTCACTTATTCAGAAGCCAAAAATTATCAATTTTTATTGAACTTTTAATGTGAAAAAAATCATCTTTTAAAGATGACAATTTTTTTTTTTTTTTTTTTTTTTTTTTGAATTTCTCCCTCTGAATTGAGTTTATGCTACCCTACCCCAGAAAATTCTAGCTGATGCGATATTCTCAAAGATAAATAAGAGCAAATAAAAAAGAACGAACTAGTATATACAATAGCCTAGATTTAAAACCATCATTTGATTTTTTTATATAGGCCTATATATTATTTTTGCCATTTTATTTTTTAATTAAAAGGATACAAAGGTTTCTTATAAAAAAATTTTTTTCCTTAAAAGAAAACGGTATATAATGATATCAGCCAAATTGGAATTATCTAGGTTCAAAACGGTATAATATCGAATAAGTAAAAACGATAGAGAGGAGGCTCCCTCGAGGTCTGAGACTAATAAGAAAACAAAAATGTAACAATGAAAATGTAGCCTATACATTCAGCCGTTGCCCCCCCTGGCTTGACCTAAAAATAAAAAATCTGGTGTGACTGGCGCACAGCACACAACTTTCTCTTACCTTCGGTAATCGAAAGTTGTGTACTGTGCTTGTCACACCAGATTTTTTGTGTCGACATGTATTTAGTTTCCGACAGGGTACAATTGAATTCAAGATGTAAAATTTATAAGTATGGCAAAATATTTATATTTTGATATCATGGCAACCATTTCTCCTATCTTTTCTATGGAGTACAAGAGTAAAGTGGTCTTCAGAAGATTTCAATCACAAAATGAGGATATACATTTTAAAGAGCAACTAAAAAATAGTTGATATATGAATTTTAAAAAAATCGTTGGAGCAAATTTGAGAGAATCGAAAAAAACTGAAAAAGTGAATCAGTAAAGTACTAGTACATTTTGGCCGATTTTGTTCAAAAGCTTCGTGTCACGTCCCATGGGGGTGCCTAACTTAAATATAAAATTTCAGCTTCCTAGCTCTTTTCGTTCTTGAGATATTTTGTTCACAGACACACACACAGACACACACACAGACAGACAGACAGACCATGTCGCGAAAACCACTTTTTTGGATTCAGGGGACCTCAAAACGTGAAGATCCATCAAAATCTCGACATCGAATTTTTGACATGAACCAATACTTTCTCTCTCTATATATATTACATATATACATAGGTAAGAGAAAGTAAAAAAACAAACAAACAAATATATATTTTTCTCATAGGGAATTTTTTTTAACGCCACAATCCATTACATTAATTTAATTTTTTTTTATCTAAATAAATAATTAATAATCTATGTATATATTAATTGCAACCCCCCCCTCTCGCCCTAACGAGTCGTTGGCCCCCCCTAACAAGATGTCTGGCTACGCCCATGTATACATTTAATTTTAAGAGAATAAATATCTTTCTTATCTTCTTATTTGAGTGATAATAGACTAAATAAAGAATAATTATTATACTTGTATAAAATAAAATAAATTTTTTTCTTCTCTAAGAAATAATTAACATTACATAATGTATTTTTTTTGTCTCAAATTTCTCCCAACCCATTTCGTTAATATCGGCATACATAAAGTTTTAAAAGTATGTAAAAAGTAAAATTTTCAAAAATATTGATTGGTCTATGAAATAACATTGTACGTATATAACATATTATAAACAAATACCTAACTCTCCTTTATTCAAATTTATTTAAGTCTTTATTGTTATTTAAGTTAAAGTTAAAAATTATTTAAGTCTCTGAAAAAATAAGATTGTGGACATTGGAACCTAAAGATCTCCCTGTTGATTCATCCCCCTAGCATAAAAGTAGGTTATTTAGGGGTCGTCCACAAATTACGTCACGCCTCTTTTGACGATATTCTAGTCCCCCCCTCATGTCACAATATAGAACTCCCCCCCCCTCCCCCGAAACCGAAACTTGTTTTAAATTTTTTCTTAAAATTTCTTATACAAAATTCATATCATTTTACCTTTTTTTTAGTATATAAGTCTCATGCCATCTTTTCAAACCAGTGACGTCATTTAAGAGGGGGGGGGCAGGGGCATTTACCCCCCAAGGGCTCTGATTTTTATAAAATTTTATATTATTCTAAATAAAATACTTCAAAACGCATCCACGAGTATATAAACTGTACAAAATTAAACAATTAATTTAAATAAATATTTTTTGGCTAAAAACCTATTTGTAAGTAAATTTTAAGAAAAAAAAATGTTTGTCCCCCCCCCCCCAAGAAAAATTTAAAATGACGCCACTGTTTCAAACTTAAAAAATTTTATAAATTCAACTTTGAATTGTGATGTCACACTTAAAGAAACCCCGGGTCCCCCATGTCACGATTAGTAACGTTTTATCCAGACCCCTACCCCTCTAACGCGTGGACGACCCCTTATTGAAAAAATAATATGGGCCTACACTACTATATTAAAAAAAAAATTTACTTCGTGTAGATTATAATTTTAAAACACAAAGATTAATATTAAATTAAATTTAAATTAATTTTTGTAAGTGTATGGACAATAATAAAATAACATACACTCCACATAACAGCAAGTGTATGCGAGTATTTAAAACAATTCAATTATGGAATTTTTTCTGAGATGTTAATAACTTTGGATTGTATTTTAAATATATGTGCCTGGATAATTTGTATCGTGATATATATCTTTGTGTATCGTTTAAAGTCTATATAGCCTAAGAAGTCAAAAATAAATTTAAAAAAAAAAACTCTTCATTGTTTTTTGTTCTGTTTTGTAAAAGTTTTTATAAAAAAAAATGATGAAATCTATAAAATGAACACCCTATTTGTATAAATATATATATATTTTTTTCTAATCACCATGAATTAACTACGAATTTGACTTGGTTATTGCGACGATTGATAAAATTTTTTTTTATAAATTCTAAATAGTGAAACTTCCTTCGAGAGGAAATTTTACTTTTTTTCAATTGAATGGTCATTGTATTTTTATTTTTTTTCATTTTTTTTTTAATTTTAATTCCAAAAAAATGAATGAAAACTGTACAATTGTTTTGTTTCACTTTCGTTCAGCTTTTTTTTTTTTTTTTTTCATCCACACTCTAAAGTATTTTTTATTATTGTTATTAATATTAATTTCAATATATTATATATATAGGAGATGGGGGCAGAAATGACGTAATATATATATAAATTTTAGCGTCCCAATTTTAAATTATTGTCCAAGTTATTGTCTTAATACCAATAAATAGATTTTCATATAAAAATAATTTATCATCAACTAGCTAATAAAATTTTTTAAACAAATTGCAACAATGACAACAAAATTTTTATTTTAAAAACAAAAATTTGACGCCCTTGATTTATATATACTTTAGAAAAAAAAAGTTGAGTTATTTACAAATTTTAAGTACAATATATGTTCATTTGTTGTATGTATATATATATTTATATATATATTATTATCTAAGATAAAATTATTGTCTTGTAGCAGCTCACATAAATCTTTAGGCTTATTTATGTAAGGGGGGTTGAGGGGATAATTTTGGGCCCGTTTTGACCCAAATTGACCGACAGCAAGCCTAAGCGAGCTACTCGCGCATTTTTTGGACTCTTATTTTTTGTTTTACATATATAATATTATAATATCTAGATTAAAATTTCAAATTTATCAAAAATTAATATGTGAAGAATTTGATAAAGATAAAAATAAAATTCCCTACTTTTTTTTTTTTTCTTATTGCTACTAATATATTTGTATCGACATTTCAAAGGATTTTAATCCTAATTTAGATCTAATTTATTTATTTATTTTATTGTCTTAAATATCAAGTAATATTTTGCGAGAGCAGCTCGTTTGTAAATTTTTTTTTTTAATATTTTGTAGTTTTTTTTAAATTTATAATGGACTTTTATAAACAACAAACATTTCAAGTATTAACAAAATCTATATATATATATATATTTATTTATAATATTTTTTCACCCATTTTGCAAAATCCTCTTATAACTCGTCCAACAAATTTTTTTGTATTTTTTTTTTTCATTTTTTTTTTTAACAATCACACTTTTTGTATCACAAAAGAGCGAGAAATATTTTTCTTTTTTCAACGGCGACTCAAAATTTTCTTCCCCGGAGTCAAATATTTTTTTTATTAAGAAAAGAAAAAGTAGAACCATTGGAGTTTTTTTTTTTTTTGATTTTTGAAGACTATCTTTGATAAAAGTTTATTTGTTTATGTACAGGTGAATCATTAAAAATTATTTACACAAAGAACCGCTGAGTCTTTTTTGGGGTTTGTCTCCCTCGGTCTCTCGACGGCTCAGATCACAGAGTGATTCATAAATTTTTTCTCAATGTCAAATTTATATAAATGGGCAACTGTTAAAATCAGCTATTTTTCCAGTATTGCACTCAAATACCAAACATAATATTCCCATTATAAATATTTCACTAATATATAGAATTATGAGACGTCCTATTTCTTTCTGTGTAAATATTAATAGAAGATTAATAGAAAATCAAACAAAATGATATAAATAAGATGCCAAAGTACGGATTACTTGCTTTCGAAAATAATAAACGTCGAGGAGGCGTTCGTTCTTCCAATTTTAAAAACAAAAATATTTTTCATGGAAAAAAACTTATGCAACACTCTGCCCAATTATACTATAGTATCTTGTTAAAAAATGATCAAAGATAGTCTTCTTTGGTCCTTCCAGAGATTTTTTCTTTTTATATTAAAAAAAAATTCTTTATTATCTATTCATATTTATTTCTTAATACTAATCTTAATCTCAATTTGAATCATTCTGAGAATTCATATACTCGTATTTTTATATTTTTTTCCCTATAAAAGAAGATCTTATTTATTATAGCCCTTTGAGCTTTTTTTTTTTACTTCCCCTTAACTTTTTTTTTTTTATTTTTCCTTTAAAGATTTTTCTAAATTCAAGGAATTTTTTTTTTATTGAATATCAATATTTTTTAAATTTTAGCGGAGGAGCAAATTAAATTTTTTTTTTTTAATTGTAAAGAAATAAAAAGTAAGTACCATGCTCTATCTAAAAAAAAAATTTAAGGAACGTTTAGCCGAAAACGAAATTGAAAAAAAAAATACAATAAAGGTGTAATTCTGAACTTATTGTATTAATGCAGTAGAGTCTTGCTAATCAGGTCTAAACTATGCCGGATTCTGAAAATACCGGATTACCCGAAACATATAAAATTTATACATAATACTATATAATGCATACATATATATCTCTTGAAAAAATCTGTAATGACCCTTTGTTTTCTTAAATTACCCCTTTATTTTTTGTTGCAATATCCCTTTTCAACACACGGATTAGCCGGTATGCCGGAGTATCAAATTAGCAAGATTCTACTGAATGCTTTTTTTTTTTTGAAGAAATATTCTTTGTCAAAATAAAATACTTTTAGTTTAATCAATATAAAAAATATTCATTCTCAACTATAAAATAGCATTTTTTTATATACAGTAAACACCAAGGGCATATCAAATGGGAATATAAAAAATTTAGATAAGCTTTGTGTTTACGATTCAAACACTAGTAAAAATATTTATAAAAAGTTCAACATTAGCTAATACCAACGTAGAGTGGGAAAGCTTTTAGATATTTCAAAATTCACAAATATTATAATATGAATAATAACGTGCAAAGAAAATTAATTTTTTTGGTTGAATGATATTGTCTATTTTCAGTCTTGTTTTTTATTTAGATAATATTGTAAATATATTTCAATTACTTCGCCCTTCTTTTTGAATTATTCCTCTTTTAAAAACTCCTCTATATAAGCTTATTTATGGACTAATAGGATTTTGATAAATATTAAATAAAATTGAATTAGAAAAATATTTTTTATTTACCCCAAGGGGCGCCAATAATTTCTATGTGCAGAAATAAATAGTGCTGATTATTTAGAAAATTTGAGACTTTAAATCACTTATTTATTTTATTGTCAAATTTTGAGATTAACTCATTGATTTTATTGTCGAATTATGAGATCAACTCATTTATTTTATTGTCAAATTATGAGATCAACTCATTTATGAGCACCATTATTTTTTTGCAAATTTTGAGATAACCCATTTTTTTTTTGTCAAATTTTGAGATTAACTCATTTATTTTATTGTCAAATTTTGGGATTAACTCATTTATTTTATTGTCAAATTATGAGATCAACTCATTTATTTTATTGTCAAATTATGAGATCAACTCATTTATTTTATTGTCAAATTATGAGATTAACTCATTTATTTTATTGTCAAATTTTGAGATTAACTCATTTATTTTTTTGTCAAATTTTGAGATTAACTCAATTATTTTATTGTCAAATTTTGCGATTAACTCATTTATTTTATTGTCAAATGTTACTTGAATAAAAAAATGAAAATCTCAGAATGATTCAGTGTTGATATTTAAATTTTATTTCTCTCGAATCAATCACTTGACGCGAACCGAATTATAAAAGGATTCGCTAATGATGATGATGGTGATGATCAATTTGTGTCTCGATTTGTGCTTGCTTTGCTTTGAGCTGTATAAATGGCACTCACGTTTATAAAATGCAGCGTCCATTTTTATTTATTTATTTATAAGTTAGAGACCAAAAAAAAAAAAAATGTCTCTTTAATTGAATTCTCATTTTCCATCTTAATTTTATTGTCTAAGACTTATTGTCGAAATTTTTTATTATTTTGTATTGTGGGACCCTCGAATTGTGACCCGATTTACCCCGGGATGGGAAAAGAATCGCCGTCTTTTGTTGATATGTTGCTCGTAACGATATTCTCTGATTGGGATATGATAAAAGAGAAGAGAGAAGTATTTATAAAAGAGAGAGAGAGAGAGAGAAAAAAACAAAAAGTACAATAATAAAAATAAACATTTCAAAAAATAAAAAAAAATCACATTTATACACCGGGCGAATGAGGCACGTATTCAGAAAGGGGTTTTGATTTAAAACAAATAAGTTCATTTTTTGTAATATTATTTTCTTCTTTAGGGCTTTAATATTTTAAATTAAAATTTCCTCTAAATGGTTAGATTATTAGAAAAAAATTGTTCTAAACAAATAGGAGTTCCTCATGAGAAATAAGAGATCTCACACTCACATCCACATTTACACTACCGACAGAAAGCTTCTGAAAAGTTATTAGGGGTCGTCCACATACAGGGCCGCAGACAGAATTGACGGGCCCCCCACCCACCCACCCACCCTTAAAGCTTTTTTTAGTATGCAAAAGGCTATTGTGGCCTTCATGCCATCAATTTTTTACACGATTTTTGAAACAGATATACATAGCTTACAATGTTTATTTAAATAAAAAAGATATTTAAAAATTTCCGAAACATAGGGTTACCATAATTTATTAAGGCCAGTACTGAACAGACGCGTTTTGGGTGGTCTGGAGGGTATGGAAAATTTTTTGGAAGTTAGGCACTGAAATCTGAATTTTTAGCTATCCTGAGACATGAAAAATATTGATATTATCAATCTTGTTTTGAGTTTAAAGGGCCCATGCTCCTCAGGAAAAAAATCCTGAGGGGCCCGGGTCTTTAAGCTCAAATCTTAAAAATTTCAATAAAAAAATTATTTTCTTGAAATTTTTGATTTGATTTGAGCTTAAAGGGCCTGGCCCTTAATGAAAAAATTTCAATAAAATGATTTTTTTATAATTGAAATTTTAAGATTTGAGCTTCATAAAAAAATTTCAATAAAATGATTTTTTTATTCACATTTTAAGATTTGAGCTTAAAGGGCCCGGCCCCTCAGGAAAAAAAAATTCAAGAAAATGATTTTTTTTTTTATTGAAAATTTAACCATGAAAAATATTATTATTTATTAAAATTTTAATGTTGGAGCGCAAAGCCCCCCTCAGAGGGCCCGGGCCCCGGGGATATAGCCCCCTGCCCCCCTCTGTCTGCGGCCCTGTCCACATATTACGTAACACATTTTTTGACGATATTCTAACCCCCACCCCCTGTCACAGTCAGTCACATACAAACAAACCTCCACAAATATTATGTCACAACATAGAACTACCCCCTTCCCCCCCCCCGAAACTTGTTTTAAACAAATTCTTTCTTCAAAATTTCCTATACAAAATTACACCTGTATCATTTTAATTCATTTTTGGCTCAAATAATCACTCATTTTTCCTTGTTATGGAAATCATTTGGCAACTTTTCTTTTAGTAATGCCAAAGTCTCATCCCATCTTTTCAAACTCAAAAATCTTATAAATTCAAATTTTGAATCGTTATGTCACGACTTAGAGATTTATGATTCATCGAAAAAGTCACCGGGATTTTAAAGAGATGAAAAATAAAAATTTTAAAGTAAAAAAATATATAAGAAAAACTTTGTAGTTTTTCAATTTTAAAATATAAAACTATTGTAACCTGCCTTAAGCTTTCTGTCAGCAGTTTTAGCTCGAGTTTGCATGAGTTTGTGAAAGTTTTTTGCTACTCAACCAACAAATAAAAATAATTTTTTTCTTAAGTATATTTGTACATCACCAGTCCTATGGACAGCAAGGGAGTCTCACCCATTTGTTTTCTACTTGTGATTATTTCATTGTTTTTAAAAAAATATTATATAACTTTCATGGTTCAAACCTAGAAAATTTCCAATAAAGATTTTCACTTTTTTTTTTTATAAAAACAATGAAAAATCACAAGTAGAAAATGCATGGGTGGACTTAATATTGGCCCTCACTGTACATTGAGAGCCAAAGAGCCCACCCAAGGAATTTTTTTTAGCAATATGGAAATTTTTTGTAAATAAATAAAACTTATCTTTTAATTTTTAGATCGAAAAAATAACTCAACGATCAAATTGTAAAATTCAAATATCGATCTTAAATTTAAGATTTTTTTAAAGTAGCTCTATTTTTTTTCGCCAGGAGAAATTTGTATGTATTTTTGTTGGTGGGATATACGTCCCAAGGCCCCGGGGAATCGAACTCAGAATCTCTAGCCTAATCAAGGCATCAGTGTGCTACTCTTTGCACTTGACCACAGGACTTTCGAACAACACCAACAAATACTCACAGTTCATTAATAAAAATATCTATGACGTCCAAATTGAGGTAGATTGAATATTAACATCTTAAAAGATGTCGAAAATTATTTAATTAAATATTTAGGGTTGCAAATCTAAAGTGATTCCTGTTTCTTTGGTGTACAAGTCCCTGGCTTTTAGTGGTACTTATATGGAGGTATTATAGAATTCTAGACCTCTAAAGATCCTTGGAGCTCTTACCATTTAGAGGAAACAATTTATATTTCAAAATTTTAAAATAATACTGATAAAAAATCTCCCCAAATTCTCATTACGTGCTGTTTGTTTTTTAACTATGAATTTTCTTAAAATTGTAGTAGACCGTCTATATTATATAAAAATATTATTTATGGTATAAAAAAAACATTATGTATATATTATGGTGCAAAAAAAAAAATATAAACATAAAAAAATATAGGATATTAATGAATAAAGATCCCGAATCCAAAATTAGATGGATTCATTTAGAGCGAGAGAGGGAAGGAAATATTTATAATATTTATTTATTTATAATATTTATAGTGTTTTTGTAAATAAAATAAAAAAAACAGACCCTAAGCATTCACCGAGGGGTGGAGACCAGTTGTCGTGTGGCGGATGTTATGAGGGTTGTCGTTAAAATTGCTGACGTCACAAGCAACCAGAAGGAAAACGACGATGTCGAGGACAAGAACGTAGAAGAGGAGCCACTCGATCGGGGAGTTGCAGATCCACGGTCCAGAACGTGAATCTTCCAGCCGAGGTTGTTGTGTGTGTAACACTGAACAGGAAGGACGGTGGGGAATTTCATTCTAGCTGTATCTTTTAGGATTAATTCTTCTTTTTTTTGAGGGAGGAAATAATATAAGGACTCGGAGAAATTAAATTCAAATTAACTTTATTTGGCAAATAGTTTGGTGAATCTTATCCTCAATGCAACAATAGTGAACTTGAATCCCATGATAATACAGGGTTATTATAAATGATGGACCCATTTTTAAAAATTCGTATTTATTAAAGTACAAATGCTAAATGAATAATTTTTATACCAATGAAAAGAGGGAGTTTCAATGTTTTTTTTAACCCCATTGGCACTTCGATGTACGAGGCTTTTTAAATGAATCCCTTCCTCAGCGCTGGTCGCAGGGGAAATGAAGACCTGGCTCTACACTTCTGGCCACCGAAATCTCCTGATCTCACCCCATGACTATTTCTTATGGGGTTATGTTAAGGAAGCTGTTTTCGTCCCGCCTCTACCAACAACTTTGAACGATCTGCGGAAACGTATCATTGCTGCCGTGCACTCAGTAACAGCAGATACACTTACTCGTGTGTGAGATGAGTTTGGCTACCTCGTAGATGTTTGCCGTGCAGCAGCTGGAGGCCACATTGAACACTTGTAATACATTAAAAAAAACTTTGAAACTTCCTCTTTTCAATGGTATAAAAATTATTCATGTAGCATTTGTACTTTAATAAATACGAATTTTTAAAAATGGGTCCATCATTTGTAATAACCCTGTATAAAATTTCTCGTAAAGACGAGGCGAGTCCACCCAAGCGATACGATAGAAGATGACCGAACGACCTCTGATTGGCTGAACTATTGATATTTACCAAATAAAGTAAAAATGATTTATTTCTCCAAGATCTTATAAAATTCACCTGATCGCCTTAATCATTTAAAAGAAAATTTTGATGCTCTATTATAGTCAAACACGCCCTATTTTCAACACTCTATGCAAAATTTTAATTTGGGGTCGAGAGGTTAGAGTTGTTGACAAATGTCAATAATAATCATCTAAAAGGTTCGGGTTCGGACCCCAGGCAGTTCAGTAGATTTGTAAAATATGTCAAGTTGTTAGGTTAGTTGATATCATTTTTGTCCTGATGAAGAGTGCGATTGGCACTCGAAACGTCGACAAAAAATAGAATTTTATTTTATTTTTTTGCCTTGGCTGCCCATATACCACATCCTAAAATCATAATAACCTGCCATCAAGAAACAACTAGACAATATATATCAATTTGAATTTTCGTCCCTTTCCTGGGGGGGAGGGAGTAGGGGGTTAAAACCCTAACCCCCCTGGTTGCGTCACTATAAAGCTTATAAGGGCCTATTATCTAAAATGTTAGGAGAAAATAGGCTACTATTTAACATTTTTCAAATTTAGAATGTTGAAATTGTGAAAATTTGTGCCAATTAAATGGTTAGATAGAAGTCTGGTGATGAGCATTTTGACGCAGGATTATTTTTTTTTTATAGAACATGTGATTATTTTGCGGTATATATAAATGAAGACAGAATAAATAAAAAATGTAAGCATTTTTAAGAAAATAAAGGTAATTTACATTTTTTGAATTGTCATTCAATTATCCTTTCTGCATGGTTTCAAACATTAAAAAAAAGAATTTTGTTTATTTATTCCATTAATAAATTGAATTACTAAGTTTTATTTGATTTCATTAGCTTCAACATTATAGAAGAGAGAGAGAGAGAGAGAGAGATTATTATCTCACCTGATAATAGAGCAAGTCAGGAGTTTCATCAGCTACTGTCCAATTGAGAACAGCGGGTTCTCCATTGTCGCACATCAGTCGTAATGTTTCGAAGTATTTTTGGAATGTTTCAGAATCAGCAGCTTTGTCAGTTGTTTTGTGCGCCCACTCGCAGTAACGGCCGGCTAAAATCAAGAGAGAAATTTCCAGTTCAAGAGACAAAATAATCAATTCTTAAACAAATTATTTACAGATTTCGACTCAAAGCTTTTAATTAATATAAACCAAAAATAAATTACTTATTTTATTATTATTATTAGTATGTAAACAGCATTGGGTATGGGGAGGATTAATCAGTTACTTGGGAAAATATATTTACAATAAAAAAAGCTGCTTTCTCCTTGAAAAATCTGGTGTGACTGGTCGCACAGCACACAACTTTCTCTTACCTTCGATAATCGAAAGATGTGTTCTGTGCTTGGCACACCACATTGTTTGTGTCGACATTTAATTAGTTTCCGACAGTACGGCATATTTGAATTCAAGATGTAATATTTATAAGTATGGGAAAATATTTATATTCTTATACCATGGCATCCATTTCTCCTATCTTTTCTTTGAGTACAAGAGTAAAGTGTGCTTCAAAAGATTTCAATGGCAAAATGAGAATACACATTTGAAAGAACATCTAAAAAATAATTGATTTTTGAATTTTAATCAAAATCGTTGAAGCGAATTTTGCGAAAATCGAAATAAACTGAAAAAGGACATCAGTAAAGTACTAGTATTCTTTGCCCAATTTTGTTCAAAAGCTTTGTGCCACGTCTTAGGGGGGGTACCTAACTTAAATATAACATTTCAACTTCCTAGCTCTTTTCGTTCTTGAGATATTTTGTTCACATACACACACAGAGACACACCCAGACTGAGCCATGTCGCGAAAGCCACTTTTTTGACTTCAGGGGACCTCAAAACGTGAAGATCGACATCGAATTTTTTGACAAGAATCCAATACTTTCTCTCTATAGCGCTACAGTATATGTATATTAACATATACATACATATAGGTAGGAGAAAGTAAAAAGAACAAACAAAAAAATATTAAATGTTTTCGTTGCTCTCAGGAGGGTGGAGGAGTATTAAAACGGTATAAAATTTGCTTACAAAATGCCTCTTATTTGGAAGAGAATTATTAAACTAATATTAAACCAATAAAAAGAGATTATTTGTATGTAGAATGACAAATTAAAGAGAGTGCAGATAAGCGTAATTTCCTTTATTTCCTCTCAGAGCTGACGTTTCGGTCCTATTTAGAACCATCTTCAAAGCACTAGGGGGTTTCATCATCAAAATGAATTTCAACATTTCACCTCTAAAATTCTGAGTGCTCTGAAGATGGTCCTAAACAGGATTGAAACGCCAGCCAGCTCTGAGGGGGATAAACAAAATTTCGCCTAGGTTCACTCTCTTCAATTTCTCATCTAAAAAACTTCAAATAAAAAAGATTAAACAAATGATAATTTTTAAAATCAGAATAGTTTTGTAGCTTGTGGGAAAAATTAAAAACAAATCTCGTGAGATTATATCATTTGCTAATGTAAGAATAAAAAATAATAAAATTAAAAAAGAGGCATAGAATAATTGTGAGTACCATAAGCATTCAATCGTAGATGAATGTCTTACCTGCTGTAGGGTAGGGATAACCATCGGCATCGTAGGCCACACCGGCAAACACTCGCTGCCGTTTTTGATCCGCCTCTGATTTCTGCCCGAAGCCACCCTCCGCGTTGTCAGTGATGTAAAAGGGATGATATCTTATAAAAATGAAAATAAATAGAAATTAGTTGTAAATAATTAAAATATTTATTTAGCATATAATAAAAAAAATAAATAAAATAGTAGGCTAATTGAATTGTGCATATTAAATATTAAATAATGGAGTCGAATGGAGACAGAATAATAAATATATGGGGTGTATGATAAAAAAAAATGAAAATAATAAAAGTCAAGATAAATTTAATTTAGTTTTTATTATAATCCGAGAAGCGAGAGAGAGGAATTTATATTTTCTCATTTATAAAAAAAAATTTTACAGACGATACTCTCTCCCCTCTCTAGCAAAATCTTCTTAAATGGGTAAGGAATATTTGATGAGGCATGCAGAATTGCAATTCAGGTGGCGTTAGATTGCAATCGGTAAAAGAACATCCGTCTATAAAAAAATCCAGTATTCCAATATTTTGTCCAAAAATTATTTATTTATTTATTGAAGCGCTGCCATTTGAAAAATTAAAATAAAAAAAAGCAAATAGATTTTTCTCACCTAGCTGGATTGGTGCGGTCGTTTCCTCCCTCGACCACAAATGTATATGTCTGTCCCCTGATGACGTATATTTCGGGGATAAGGAGGTCGTTGAGGTACCAGGCGATGCCCCATGACGGTTGTCCGGTGATCGCTGGGTATCCCCGTTTGCCACCAGCAGGACCTATTCTCACCGAGAACATGGCCTCATCACGGATGATTTCCGGAGGCCAAGGTCGCTTCTCCATCTCTTCAGGAATTTCATAAAGAGATCGCGTACATGAATGGTCATTTTTTGATGAGAAGTCCACGCGGATATCGCCTAAAAAAATTATATTAAATTTAAATCAATAAATCGAGAGATTAAAAAAAAAATGATAATTTCCTAAACCGGATATTTTGTCGCCTGGGGGAGGAATTAAAAACACATCTCGTGAGATTATATAATTTGCTAATAATCATTAGTGCACAACTTCACTTATGGAAAGGAAAAAATTGTATATTAAAAATTTCCATTAAAATAAAAATTGAATCATGAAACGGTTTATTATTGTTCAAGATAAATTTTAAATTTTACACATGGTACCTTAAAGAAGAAAAATTAATAAAAAGATACAAAAACTAGGAATCGACCGAATATTCGGTTTCGGTTACGGTTTCGGCCAGTTTCGGCCAAAAATCCTGGTTTCGGCCAAAAAGTAGCCGAAACTTTCGGCCGGTCGAAACCTGGGTCTGAAAAGATGGGATGAGACTCGCATGAAAAAAAAGGACAAATGATTTGCACTTGAAGGAGTAAAATGATTTTTCCGGGAGGGGGGAAAAAATTTTCCGCAAAAAAAATTTCAAAAAAAAAAAAAGGTAAAATAAATGATATGAATTTTTTATAGGAAATACAAGTTTCGGTTTCGGCCGAAACTAAGATTGAGGCCGAATATTCGATTTCGGTTTCGGTTTCGGCTGAAAATCTTGTTTCGGTCGGACCCTAACAAAAACTGAGATTCGATGCGAACGCCTGATCGCTAGACAACCGACCAGACAAATAAAACGCACGGGATGTAATAATGAGTGTCAAGATCAATAGCGCGACCGGAAATAAAATTTCAAAACAGATTCTTAATTTGAACATTAATCAACACCTTCGGCAACTCAATAAAGAGAAGAATTTGTTTTAAAGAAGTAAATACAGTATTGTATTCTCATTAAAGCTACAAGCCTCCTCAAATTACAGTAGGATATCTACTAGCATACTAATATACAAAGCGCTAGCCACTCACTTCCATTTTGTCGCCTGATTACCACTCTCTCTCGTTGATTGGTTAGAGTAAGAGGAAGCGGGGTTTAAAAAATTTAAAACTTTAAATCGGAGAGGGAAATTTAAAACTTTGCCTCTCAGACTCCGCTTCCTTTCATTCTAACCAATAAGCAAGAGAGAGTGGTAGACAGGCGACAAAACGGAAGTGAATGGTTAGCGCCGAAGGCGGACTTGACCACTTGTTAATATATAGGTAATGTGAATATGGCGGAATGTGAAGGCTTGGATAAATACTTTGAGTTAGAAAGAGGTGTTTACAGAAAAAAAAGATATTATACTATATAAATATAGGATGTCAAACTAGGAGATTTACTCTTAAGTTAAAAACCACAGATTCCAGATTGGAGAAGATGGAATTCTCAATGTAGGCCTATTAATAAGAAAAAAGCCAAATTTTTTATTAAATTTTTTAGCCGACTTTTTTTTCATATTTATACACTGAGAAATCCATCTCTTCCAATCTGGAATAAATAGGGATGGGGTCTAAATGGCCTTAGATGCCGAAAAGGCCTTAAATAATTGAAAAAAAATAATAATAAGATTAATCATAGCCATTGATATAATATTGAAAATTGACTATGTATACGGACTGGCAGAATGGCTAAAACTAAGAGCTGAAACAACACTGTGTTTTCATACCACACACTAGAAAAGGGAAACTTTTGAGTAAAATTCATATTCAAGATAGAAAAAAGGATAAGAAATTATACTGAGCTGTACAAATAAATTTTGAGTACTTTTATTGAATTTTTTCATTTATTAACTGGTTCGGGTAGAGCACCAAGATCTTGCAGTGAAGCAATGGGCAAACTCGGGGGAAACTTGGGTGACTGGCTCTCTGAAAAACCAGAGGGTGGAACGCCCATATACCAAATAGTCTCAAAAACAAATGTGTTGAGACTAGTGGCCTTTTTCTTGCTTCCAGGTGGCATGAATGAGCGGATTTTCTGCACACGTGTCCGAACTCTCCTTCTCTAATTTAGATCAACGAGTGTGGAGAGAATGTCATGTTTCGCAACCCTGTCCGGGACTCCGTGCTTAAATAAGTTTCACAGAACAACAAATAGAGGTAAGAGAAAGTAATAAATTCGAAAAAGCTTATCCCCAATCAAGAAGCGGGACCTTCATCTCTACTCTATTCAAAACATTAGAAAATGAAAACATTAAAGCTTATTAAGCCATAAGAAGAACAAACCTGAGGTTTTTTCGTTGACCCCGTGGGCGTTGGCTTCTTTGCGGTTGTTCAAAGGTCCAATTGCTGCGATGACGTTGACCTCTCCTTGTTCAGGAATTGGCCTATCTTTGATGGGCTCGTTGGTCTGCAATGGCCTCCTGAACACAACTGTAGTTACGTTGTTTTTTCGTTGCCCAGATATTAATGTGACATCGTTTCGGCCTCCGATTCTTTCATCTGGGCAGACGCCGTTTTTGCCATCGCACTGTCAACAAATTTTTTTCTTATTACACGTTCTCTTTTACATTGGGTATTAAATTAATTGTAAAAATAAAAGGAGTAAAATACGAACCTGTGAAGTAGCGCTCATGTAATAATCATCGGCCCTGAAGAGATTCATTTCTGTGTCATAAAAGGCAACGACGACGTCTGCCCCGACCATCGCTGATCTTCTTGGTTCGCCACTGATTCCAAAACTCATATATTGGTCCTCGCGAATGCGACCCGATAATTTGATTAGAGCTCCTTCACCATCCAAAGACCATTCCACCTGGAGACGGTCGTCAAGTAATGGTCGGCAATTACGTGCCTTGGATTGACTCGGCTCGGGTGTTGTAGAACTCGTCTAATGAAAGAAAGAGAGAACTCAATTATTATGACATTAATAAAAAAAAAGATAATTGAAATTTTTTTTTTTTTGGTTCTCAAACTGAAGACTGCAGAGAAGTAAAAATTTATATGGAGTTCCCTAATTTTTTAAAATTAAATTACAATGGAATAATGATATGAAATACAGTGGAATCCCGATAATTCGTACCCCTATCAATCGTATTTCCCGCTAAGCGTACAAGCTTGTGGTCCCTAGAAAAAATCTCTCTAACTAACAATATACAGTTTTTCATTCCCCTCGGCAATTCCTATTATTTTTATGCTCGAGGTCACTTAGAACGTCTTATAATTCGTATTTCCCTCTTAAAAAGCTCGTTAATTCGCACTGTTTTCAAGAGGGTGAAGGAGAGAGACAAGTTGTTCTCGTTCATTCGTAATCTTTTCAGTGAAAGAAAATGAGGAGAGGCGAGAGAGAATTTAAGCTTCTCTTACATTTTATTCTTCCCTTTCTACAATTGAGTCTTCGCATTAAAATTTTTTTTAACTCTCGTTAATTGGTATTTCCGATAATTCGTACCAAACAGTCGGTCCCGTGACGATACGAATTATCGGGATTCGACTGTATTTTATTTTTAAAGCTGCAAAATCAGAAAGGCGTAATTCTGTGATTTAGAAGGAAAGTTTTTAACCTGATTTCGATATCTTTAAATTCTTTCAGTCTCATTATTTTAATAGCTAGTTAGTTATTATTTAGCTATTTAATGTAATTATATAAAACGTAATTTCAATGTTCATTTATTTTTTGCTCTTTGTTCTTTTTTTTTCACAGCCTACTCATTTGACCTGATTAATGACTTGCGGCATTTTGACACACCTTTATGTTATTAACTATCTTAGAGGACATCTGTAAGTCACCTGCTCTACTTGCTCTCGTTTACGAATAATAAAATTATAACTCACCGGATTATACCACCATGAAGGCTTGCAAATAAAGAAACATATTTTTAAAATAGAAAACAGAACTATCATATAAATGAACATGAATTTTGTCTCTACAGGGAAGATCAAGTGTATATTTTATTTCTTTTTTTGAGAAAATAAAGAGTTTTAATACCACATGGATTGTTTTATTACAATACTTCAACATAACGATTGCTTATACGAATATAATAGTGGCACAACACCAAAAATAACTCTTTACTAATAGTCGGAAATCATACGGAAGCTTATAATAAATAATAACTTCGGATGGGTGGCCCAGAGAAACCGGGGTGTAGAACCTCGCCCGGTTGCCATTGGTTTATTAAAATTTCAAATATATATCTATTCAATAAATTCAATTAATTCAAAAATTTAGTAGTTTCCTTCTTGTTCAATTCTCACTGATGTTAATTGAGGACGTGAATAAAACGAATTTATTAAAAATTAGTCTTATATTTCAGAGCATCGTTGGACATTAGGCTGACAAGTTTGTGCAAGTTTCCACTTGTTTCGGCACAGTTAAATGCCGTCTTCACAGCCAAAACAACTCTTCACTAATAATCTTAATACAGAGAAAGTCAAATTTTAACTAACAAAATTCATAAAAAACCTTCAATGAATGAATGAATTTTGTATGTTAAAATTTGGCTTTCTCTGTATTAAGATTATTAGTGAAGAGTTGTTTTGGCTCTGAAGACGGCATTTAACTGTGCCGAAACTAGTGGAAACTTGAGCAAACTTATCAGCCTAATGTCCAACGATGCTCTGAAATATAAGACTAATTTTTAATAAATTCGTTTTATTCACGTCCTCAATTAACATCAGTGAGAATTGAACAAGAAGGAAACTACTAAATTTTTGAATTAATTTAATTATATAGGCCTACTGGTCTACAGTAAAAACTTTCAATCTATTCAATAAAACTCCTAAATAGCCTCAGCAGCCGAGAGAGAAAATTAGAAAAAAAAATCAAAATATTGAGAAATTCAAACAAAATTATCGAGGTGAATAGGATTTTAGTTAGCATATTTACGGTCATTTTCTTACATAGGTATGCGAATTTAGGGTAGATCAAACTGAATTTTGTGATTCAGAATAGAAAATAATAAATATACATTTTAATTTACTGAACTGAAAGATAAATCCTATCTTTTTGACATGCTGTTCAGGCCTAGTTAAAAAAGGCATTAGGGCATTAAAATATAGTTAATTTAAAATCCAATTTGCAAAACAAAAAAAAAAAAATTAAGAATTTTTGAGTTTTGCCACCACTAATGCATTCAGAAAACGACACATAAAGATATTTTTAGATTTCTAAAAAATTCTTTAGATATTTAGCAATAAACAATTATACATTGTTAGATCTTCATCCATAAGGTAAGTACCAATTATTATAAAGGCCAACCTTATACTCCTTTCTCCCAGGCCACATACATTTATTTCTACCTCAAGCAGACTCAGAACTAGGGCTTATAGCTGGTAGTTTAATCAGGATAGGTGAAAAAGTGAAGAAAATCTGCAGCTAGTTGTTTTTCATTATTTTATTCCCACCACGCTGACGTTTCGATCAGACTTAGAACTGCAGATTTAGAAAAGAATCAACGTATCCATTGTCAAAAATTGAAATATTTTATTTAAAGCCTGCAAATTTTTTTCTTCAAATAACCCTCCCCCCCCCCCCCCAAAAGCAAAATAAAAAGCGGATGTTGTTAAAAATAGAAAAAAATTGAATTTTTACTCATTTGTGAAAAATTCACTCGGAAAAAATAAAATAAAATTAACGTGTATTTTTAATACGAAACTTATATACTTATATTTGCAACTTTTGTATATATGGCCGAAGTCTACTTATAAAATAACTACTTTGAAGTAGGTTCAAAGAGTGGGTAAAAATGTCAACAGTTTTATTATATATATAAAAAAAAAAAATATTTTAAATTTATTTGTCTTCTTTCAAGTTTCGTAGTATATTTGTCTAATAATTACCGTGATTTTAGTTTGTCCCAATGCTGGAGGGACGTCTAAATCGTTAGGAATCATCACGTGTCCAAAATTATGTCGATATTGGACACACCAGACAGCAAGCCAATTGATATCATAGACGGTGAGGTTGCCGGGTAATTGGATTTCGATATCCTCTCCTTGATACCCTCGAAGAGGCTCTAAACTGGAATCAAAGAGACAGAAGAAGAAGAAATAATAGCAAGGACAAAGGACAAATCTATTCTTTTTCTCAAAGCAGCTATTTAATAGAAATAATGTAAATGAATGGTTTTTGTGTTTGGTTTCCCATCCCAGAACAAATTACCAAATAAAAAAAAGTTCTTTTTGAACAACAAATTTATTTGATGTTATGTTTAGAATAACGAGAAACAAATTATACCTGTAAACGAGAGATAATTTTTACAATTTTATTTTAATTTTGTCAATTACTTAATGGAATATATGAAATGTTATTCATAAATAAATGAATTTGACCGACCAATAAAGTGATTAGACGGCGGCTCGGGAGCGGCCATTAATCTTGCGATCGCCTGATAGTGTTGATGGCCAGCCAAGCGAAAAATCATTTATATCACTAAATTGATGAGTTTTAAAAAATAAATATTAAATCAAATTAAAAACAAACTTTTTTTTTTAAATGAAATTGAAATTGGTTCCGGGAACTTCACAAAAGAAGAGAGATTTGCAAATTGTATAAATAGAAATAGGCCGCCGAGAGCCATGCCGGGTGTATATTAAAAAAAAAGTTAAAATTTTAAATACAAATAAGTGCACTTAAGAGGTGAAAATAATATTTTAAAACTTTTTTTTTTCCTGAACCTATTAAGAGCTAGCTTTGTTTGATAAGAGATGGAATTTTTTCAAACAAAGCTCAAATAGACTGTAAATAAGCCAGTCAATACATCGTTTAAGACAGGGCCGGAACTAGGAGATTTTATAGGGGGGCAAAATTTTATTTGCCGCCCCCTCCTTAAAATTTTCCCTGAGAAATTTTTTTTCGCGGAACCAAAATTTTTTCCTTTTTCCCCGTCCGAAAAAATATTATATTTTACCTTTTTTTTTAGAGACACTAAATTTTTGCCGCCCGCGGAACATTTTCTCTTGCGCGGAACAAAAATTTTTTCCCATCCGAAAAAAAAATTTTTCTCTTTCTTTAATTGCCCCTGATATCTGCCGCCCGGGGCACGTGCACCCACTGCCCCCCCCCCCCCCAGATCCGGCCGTGGTTTAAGATTACAAATTTGCGAGAGTTTGTGCTTAGGATTGGGCAAAAATGGCGCCCGTATTTTAAGAACTTTTCGTGTCAATGAAGTTTTAATTTCATTAGTATAATAGGTGGATGCGGTGTTGTTTTTTGGGCCAGCGACCTAGGATCAAGGCCCGCCGCGAAAGCGTAGAGGTTCGACTCCAGGGGGCGCAATTTTTGCCCACCCAGACACAAATTCATCTCTCAAATTTATTATTGAAATTCAAAGGGTCTAGGGCCCCAATAGATTTCCAAATATGAAAGAAAATTTACCTGCCCATCTCATTGGGTACTTTGATCCCCAGCGGCGATGGTTCTGTTCCATTGCCCACCCAGAAATAGGCATCAGGTCCCGCGCCGTCGTAATGTAAATTTGGAATGTAGAATGTTTTGGCATCGAGTACAGAGATATTGCCAGAGCGTAATCCATGGGCGAGTCTTTTAAATTCAGGCAGCACTCGGGCTCGGGGTACTTCAAGACCAGAAGGGATGAACACTTCGCCGAAATTGACCTGTAAATACAAATGAAATAATCAGATTGTTTAATAAGAAAATAAAGGTTTTTTGATAACATGTCAAGATAATACATAACGATTCTTTTAAAAAATCAACTGCATTCCAGCAGAAAATAATTAAAAATTGATTGATGATAAGTATTTGATTGATAAATTATGCAAAAGGGAAATTGAAACCAAATGAACTTGCATCAATACTTTCTCTTGAGATAAATCACTTCCTGGATGGGTCAAGTGGGTTGCATAACTTGCAGGCAACACTGAAAATTCAATGACTGATATTAATTAAATCATTACGAGATTTTCTTGTAAAGAGGTTTTGAACAAATGATTTTTATACGATCTTTTTTGTTTTGTTTTATAAAATAGAGCAATAAAAATTTTTTTTCTTCATATTCAGTTGTTCATTCTTTTCTCTGGTGGTAGGCCTAATACAAAATATTTGCTGTGCTGGTCAATAAAGGAGTTAACAGATTTAACAAGATGGGTACAAAATGTAAGAAGGAATCCTCGGCATTAAAAGAATGTTCCACTCTCCCTAGCATCTTTCCTTTTACCTCCTACTTGATCTATTTTCTTCTGCTCAATCGACGTTGATTTTTCTAAACACTTATTGTACGTATAATGTGACTGGTTTATTCACATCTGAAATTTTTGTAAAAATTTGTACATTTATTATATTTCTTTTATTCTAACTCTTTAAAATACAAAATTTAAAAATCAATAACAATAATAACTTGCTATTCTGAGAAATCATAGTTATTTAAATGATTCAGATTATAGATTGAGTTAATTGAATTAATCATTGAATGGAAAACAGCCAATCAGTATTAAAAAAAAGTAAAAACGTGGGAGGAAATATGAGAAGTAGAGTGAGAAGTCTAAAGAAAAAAGTGAAGTTCTTGTTGGTCCTAAACATTAATTGTCTATATTTTCGACTTTTCCAGGGCTAGACGCCATTCATCTACAGCAGGGGACGGCAACCTTTTCCGGACGGCGTGCCATTTTCAAAATAAAATTGTTTATGAGGGCCGCACAATCAAATGTAACTTAAATAGTGCTTTTATATCATATAAAAATTAATATAGAAAAAATTTATTATTGGTGCTTTGGGGGCCCCGCAAAAAGTTGCAAAGGGCCGTAGGTTACCGACTCCTGATCTACAGGACACATGCGTTAATGTTAGGTTCTTGTCTCCCCCAATCGACATATATTAACTATATAATATTAGAATTCGTAAACTCAATAAATGGGATCGAATATCTACTATGATATGCCGATTGAGGGAGGCTAGAACCTTAGGCTTGTCATGTTAATGGGTAGTCTATGGATAGCCCTTGCTAAGTCGACTGAGTCAATAAATAAATAGAGCCTTTGGACGTCTCAATCATAGATGCATAGGCGGTAAGAAAAATAAATATCAAGAAGTTGTTATAACACTTTTTAGCCTTTCACATTAATTTCGCAGAATTATAATTTTTTTTTAAATATAATATTTTTTTAAAGTAGGCCTATAACAGGTCTGTCATTATTTCTGGTTCGGGTGACACCCACAGCTACGCCACTGGTGAAGGGGGACCCCCCCCCTCCGCATTGAAAGTTTGAAAAATGCTTGGAAATGACCTCCAGAATTCCTCATATTAATTGTTATTAATATTTGAAAAAAATTTTCTTTAATTTTAATAAATTGCTTTCATTTCCTCTTTCATGCGACATGGGAAAATCTTAACATTTAAAATAATAGAAAATAAATAATTATATGGACCCTGTTATGCATTAGTGTGCCAAGCGCCAAAAAATTAAAAATTGAGTTAAGCACGGAATATTGTTTCAAATGTTATAATTAATAGTATTTATTATGAAATATGTCCTAAAAAAATTTATATTTATTGTTACTTGCACAATTGACAAAAAAAAATTATATATAATCCAATGAAAACAAAAAACTTTAATGTTAATTTTCTCAAAACTCGGTAGATGGCGCTTGACACACTAATGCGTAACAAGGTCATAGTTTAACTATTAATATATTCTACGTAACAAAGGATTTTCTGCATTCTTACAATTATTCATTTGGTTAATTAATAGAGCACTAATGAAATTAAGTTTATTTGTTTAAGAAAATCTAAGAGAGAAAGAGTGAGACAAAAGCAGAGAGGGACGTATTGAAAAAGGCAGCAGCTTTTAAAGGTCTTCACTTTGTATTTGACAATCATTCTTGCCTTTGAGTTGATTAATCATTAATAAGCTTCTCCCTTTACTTTCATCTCTTCCATCCCCCCGTTCTCCCTCCCCCCCCCACCCAATCCCAATTCCCTTTCGATGCTGCTTAATTAATGATACCACAATTACAAAACCACAGACAGGCTCTCTATTTTAATCAAACTGACCCTAAGGGATGCCTCCGCTGGACCAGTCTCATCTCGTAGACATTTTCGATTGTGCGGTTATAGAAATGGGAAGAGGGAATTTTGTTGAATTAAATGAAAAATTCCAAGCCGGGGAATAAAAAAAAATTAATTCGCAATATTCGTAGAATGGAAAGCGCATTATCTATAAATAAATATAATCCATTGCTCGTATTAGTAGTGTATAAAAAATATTGTCCAAAGTACGAGGTGAAATGACACAAGAAATTTAATATAAAATATTAAACAATATAATACTAATATAGGATTTAATGACCTAAGATAAAAAGAACTACAGTAAAACCCCTCTTATTTATATTTCCCCCCCTTTTTTATTATTACATATATATAAATCGCTCCTTAAATGGAAAAGTGACACAACTCAAAAATGACCAATTTTGAGATTTTGTATAAACATGAGTTATTTTTATTCGTAGATTTATGTGGGGAAAGTGTCATTTCTTTCACTTCTAAGTATCACCCCCACGCTAGTGTCGTCGTTTTTCAATTTTGGCGTTTTTGCTCTTATTTTTGTGGAAAAGCATCATTTTCTAACTGAGGTCGAGTTAAACACAAGGCAATACAGTTTTTAGAAGAAATATGTGCATTGCATAACAATAATATCACAAAAATACATCCCTTTTTCCATTAAGAAAATAGCAATCCTTAAACTGCTTTCCTGAAAAAAGAGACTTGTTGAATTGTGTCACTTTTCCATTTAAGGAGGGAATTTACTTTTTTTGTATTTCATATAAACTGTGTGGTGCAATATTATGCATTATGTACGTTCAGATGGTGAAGAGGGAGGGGAAGGAGTCCCCGAGTTTGTTTACTCGCTTGCTTCCCAATCTATTTCTCTATTACATAGGCTTGATATTTCTTAAGCAATAATGAGCGAGTTAGGAAAAACGAAGACGTGTGATGAAAATGAAAGAAAATCAATTTTTACACCGAACCCTCAAATTAACGGGCCAAACGATTATCCGGCCAGGCCGTTCAAGAGGGGTTTTACTGTACTTAGAAAATGTAAGTACTCGTATTTCAAATTACACCCATACCTCGCATGAAACTTGGCCGCAAAGCGAAATCAATTATTCTAGTACAAGTCCATACAAATTCAATGGGATCGTTATTGTTTTGTTTTTTTAGTTTTTTCCAATTTTATCAAAAAAGACCACCCAGCTGCCATTATAGCGGAACATTTTAGGCCGTAAATCGAAAAGTGCCTTAATTGAAAAGGGCCGTATAAAGAGCGGCCGTTTAGGGAGGTATGGGTGTATTAATTATTGGCTCAATAATGACAACGTTAATAATTTCTGAACAAAAACAGAGAGGTTTATGTAAGTGAGAAGATTTTGGACTTGGCTATAAGAACAAGTAAGACGCTTCTTCGCTTCTTTCCTTTGTAGTAAAGAAGAGTCTCTGGTTTCCAAGGGTAAGTAATTGTGCTCTTTGGTTGGGCATTCTTCTAAAAAAGAGGTTGCTTAGCCCTAAAAGATATCTTTTGCTAAACTCCTGATCTAAGGAGTTTTTGAAAACTAATTTCTTTGGGAGTTTATTAAAAAGGGAATTGCCCTATTCTTTAATTCGATAAATAATTTAAAAGGTTTAAGGTGGAGATCAAGATGAAGGGGAAATGAAGACGAGACGAGTAGATGTATGAATTGGAGTGAGGGGGTAGGAGGGGGGGGGTTGCTGTCACTGATAACAAGTTCAAGAGGCCATGTCTCGTTTCGATAGGGGATCCGATTTCTCAATAATATTTACAACACCAAATTGTCTCTGTTCAAGCAAGAAACTCGACGGCTTGAAAATTTAACGAGAAATCGAAACCAAATAAAAAAGAAAAATAAAAAAGATAATTTTTAATCTATAATTGTCGTATATTTTTGGACTAGGAAATAATTGTTCAAATCTCATACCGACACGCGTGAACTGCCCCTCGAGAATCTATTGTGTTATATACGGAGTTTAATAAATGTGTTTTGTAATTATGTAGAACATTGAAGGTGGAGCCCCCAATTGATGACATTCCCGGCAACTATCCACAATGCATTTACCGTAAGGCGGGCGGGCGGTATTGGCATAAATTGTATCCATTCCCAACGCATTTAAAACATAGATGCGATCAAGTTAAAAACGAGGTCATTTTAACACGCAAACAATGGGGAAAGGTGAAACAGGACACTCTATTGAAAACATACTTTATAGCATATCTTACGGCCTTTTTCTTTTGTATTATTTTAATTGATCATATGGATTGTATTTATGAAAATTATAAATTTATTTTTGTGACCCGTGACTTCATTTCATAAAATATTAGAACAAAGAATACAATTTCGGTACATAGATGGTATCATTTTCAGAGTTTGCATTTGGTTAATAATGGCTTATCATACTCTCTAAATCTTAAATTCGCGCTAGGCTGCTGAATCTAGTGAGATTAGTAAGCCTATTGCCTAAATATCTGCTGTTAATTGATACAAGATCGACATTCTAATTATAATTTGATTAAATTCTATTTGATTGATATTAAACCTACTACGATACTAAACGAAAAAACATTTTTAATAAATTTTTATTTTATTAATTCATGTCGTTTGAAGAAAAAAAAAAAATTGAGGGGATGTTTGATGTGGCGATATTTAGCTAAGGTCGGTGTAATAAGGGAGTAGGGGGGTAGTAATAGCTGCTAGTTCTTGAGAGGTGCACAAGAGGTAGATAGGGGTAGCTCATAAAGCAAAGCAAGATGGCGGCGTCGGCGCGCACGCTTGGCCACCCTGTCTGTCCGTCTGCCTGTCTACGGGGGGCGGAGCAAGCAACGAACGCATCGGGAGCAATATTGACCATGCCGGGGACCCCCGGGGGATCTCCCTCACCTGAGGCCTCACTGGATAGGCCAAACTCTGTCTGCCTGCCTTCCTTTCCCTCTCGTCTTTCATTTTAATCAAAAGGAAAAGCCAATGAGTCTAATTAAATTATATCAAAATATTTAAATTATCAGTTAATTTCGACTCTATTAATCAGTAAAGGACAAAACCGTTGAAAACAAAACGAGATTATCATAAGAATTGGAATTTTTTTTTTATTTAAAAAAAAACACTCACACTTTTTCCCACTCACACTCACATTCACACAGTATTTTCAACTTAGGCCATTTAAGACTTTTAACGATACTCGTATGTTTAATACATCTATTAGGGGTCCAGGCATTTTTATTTATTATCCATTCCTTAGGAAAATGGAATAGTATAAAGTATCTGTCGCAATAAAAATTATAATAACGTTAGGCCTAAGCCTAGAATTTTATTATTATTGTGTAAATTTAAAATATCTAATGTGGATAGCTGAGTAGATCTTATAGTAAGGAATGAAGAAAAGAGCAATTGCAGCTAGATTTATTTGGTTTTTTAGGCATTTCAAGCCAACGCTTCGGTCAGATAAACTACCATCCTCGGGATTGAAGAGTGTCAACAAAACTCCTCAAAAAGTTGAATGGCTCAATTGTGTAAAATATTTATTGCCATATAAAGATCAAAGGGTTTGAAATAAAACTAGCTGCAATTGTTCTTTTCTTCATTCCTTACTACATAAATACATATTATAGTATCGTTTGAAAATCTCAGGTGCCGAAAAGCTAAAAAAAAAAATTAAATTAATTGAGATTAAGAAGATAAAAATCTGGTGTGACTGGCGCACAGCACACAACTTTCTCTTACCTTCGGTAATCGAAAGTTGTGTACTGTGCTTGTCTCACCAGATTTTTGTGTCGACATGTATTTAGTTTCCGACAGTAGGGTACATTCGATTTTCAAGACATAAAATTTATAAGTATGGGAAAATATTTATATTTTGTTACCATGGCAACCATTTCTCCTATCTTTTCTATGGAGCACAAGAGTAAAGTGGTCTTCAGAAGATTTCAATCACAAAATGAGAATATACATTTTAAAGAGCATCTAAAAAATAATTGATTTTTGAATTAAAAAAAAAATCGTTGGAGCGAATTTTGAGAAAATCGAAAAAAACTGAAAAAGTGCATCAGTAAAGTACTAGTACTCTTTGGTCGATTTTGTTCAAAAGCTTCGTGTCACGTCCCATGGGGGTGCCTAACTTAAATATAAAATTTCAGCCTCCTAGCTCTTTCCGTTATTGAGATATTTTGTTCACAGACACACAGACAGACAGACACACCCACCCAGAGTTGGGCACCAACTAAATGTTGATTAAAAATTTAGTTAAAGTAAACAAATCATATCAAGAATCTAGTATGCTCTATTTAATTTGAGTAAAAATTTAGTTAAACTAAAAATAACAAATCAGATTTATGATATGATTAAATTAATTTGAGTAAAAAATTTAATCAAATCAAATTAATTTAATCAGATAATTAAAACTAACTAAATTTTGATTAATATATATTTGTTAAGTATTATAATGATTTATTTTATAGTTTTTTGACTCTGTTCAGCAACTAGTGAGCCAAGGGCGGATCCAGAAGTGTTTCTCGGGGGGGGGGTAATCTGGTGTGACTTGTCGCACAGCACACAATTTTTTCTTAATTTCGGTAATTTAAAGGGCGTATTCTCTACTTGTTTGTTAGAATATAAATACAAATCAAATTTTTAAGTATTAATTTTTAAAAATTTTACATTAAAAATAATTTTTTTTAATCTCGGGGGGGGGGGGCTTACCCCCCTTTACCTGTATCTGTCCTTGTAATGAGCTGATTTTAAAAAATTTGGACCAACAATGCTTATAAATTAAATAATAAACTTTACTAGATGGATTTCTTATAAGATTTTTTATTAGATTTTATATAAAGTAAATTCCTTGAAACAATTAATAATTAATTTTTTTTTTTTTTTTTTTTTTTTTTTGGAATGGGTGCATAAGGTCCGAAGACCTATAATGACCAATAGTCACATGCAGCCAGGAAGAAAATAAAAACAAAAGGAGAAGCATAAAGGGAAACTCAACTGCGGGAACTGAGAAGATGCCTGTTGAGGTTAGACTTGAAAGTCTGAAGATTGTAGGTTTTGGGGAAGATAGACGCAGGGAGCTTGTTCCAATCACGGGAGGTCATGGGGACAAAGGAAGAATGAAATTGATTTGTTCTGTTAGTCGTGATCTGAACAGCATAGGGATGCTGGGAAGATGCCTCTCTTGTGTTCCGTGAATATGTTGCATTGGGTGGGATAATTGATTTTAATTCGGCAGAGCATTGACCATGGTAATACCTGTAGAAGAGATAGTGCAGATACTCTTCTTCTATGATCTAGTGACTGTAGGGATGCAGTAAGGGTAGAATCACCTATCAGTCTAATTGCACGCCTCTGTATGGCTTCCAAGGAGGAGAGAGCGTCTTTCGACGCCCCTCGCCAAAGGTGGGAACAATATTCAAGACACGGCCGAATTTGGGCTTTATAGAGGATTAGGAGTTGTTGGGAGGAAAAGTAACGCTTCGTTTTGAATAGGAAACCCAATTTCCTTGCGGTAGATTTAACCACAGAAGAGATGTGGTTGCTCCAGGAGAGATCAGATGTAACTGTCACTCCCAGAACAGAAAATGAATCTTTGAACTCGAGGCCATTATTGCTGTAAATAAGGGGAGGGCAAATCCTATTTTTTGTCTAGAAATTAAACAAATTGGGTTTTTGGGAATTGAATTTTACTTGATTGAGGTTTCCCCATTCCTCCAAGAGACCAAGATCATCATTTATCACGACACAGCCCCCAGACGACCAGTGGATGAGGTTTCACAGTCCTGACTGAGTGCAGGGTACTGTCATCAGCAAACAATGAATTGGGTTGGAGGTTACTCCCATGAGATCGTTAATGTACATAAGGAATAGGGTGGGAGAGAGGACAGAACCCTGGGACACCTGGTTGATTGAATGCGGAATAGAAGACACACCGTCGACTACAACCGAGATCTTTCTTTAATGTAATTATAAAGTTTATTCTTTAATTTATAAGCATTGTTGGCCTAATTTTTTAAAATCAGCTCATTTCAAGGACAGATACAGGGGAAAGGGGGTAATTCCCCCCCCCTGAGATTAAAAAATTTATTTTTAATGTAAAATTTTAAAAATTAATACTTAAAAATTTATTTTATTTATATTCTAACAAACAAGTAGAGAATACGCCTTTAAATTACCGAAATTAAGAAAAATTGTGCTTCGACAAGATCACACCAGTTACCCCCGAGAAACACTTCTGGATCCGCCCTTGGCTCACTAGTTGCTGAACAGAGTCAAAAACTATAAATAAATCATTAAATACTTAACAAATATATATTAATCAAAATTTAGTTAAGTTAATTTATCTGATTAAAATTAATTTAATTTGATTAAATTTTTATCAAATTAATTTAATCATATCAGAAATCTATTTTTATTTTTAGTTTAACTAAATTTTACTCAAATTAAATAGAGCATACTAGATTCTTGATATGATTTGTACTTTAACTAAATTTTTAATCAAAATTTAGTTGGTGCCCAACCTCACCCACCCACCCACACACCCACAGACAGACCATGCGAAAACCACTTTTTGGATTCAGGGGACCTCAAAACGTGAAGATCCATCAAAATCTCGACATCGAATTTTGACATGAATCCAATACTTTCTCTCTCTATACCGGGTGGCCAATAGTGCGTGGACGGAAGATTGTGGGCTTATTAACGGACATTTTTAAAGTTTGTTGATTGCACATAATGTGGGGCCTTTAGTGCTACAAATTAAACATATTTTCTTCCAATTGCACCCTATATACAGGGTGGTCCATATCAAAGTTATTTTTTAAATGGAACGCCCTGTATATTATTGCATATTTGGATTCTGCGGCTAATTTTAGAATGACTTTATGTCATGCAATGTATTCAAAACAAACCGTTTAGGCAAATCGGCTTTAGTGAAAAAACTGCTGTCTGGAAAAAATTGAATATCTCGCGAACCATAAAATTTAGGGGAGTGTTCTTTTGAGAGGTTACTAACCATGAAATGTACTAATTAGGCCAGATGGGTAACCCGGAATTATTCTTGTGTAGGGAGATATGGCCATGCCAATTTGGAAAATTTCAATCATGGATAACTTCGTTATTTCAAATGGAACATGCTACTTTTTTTTATGCCGTGGGATGTAGAATTTAATTAGCTTTCAGATGATATAAGGTTGTCTATATCTATCTTTGATAATTTTATTTTATTTCAAAATATCTGATTAATTTGACTTACGAATGGAGAAAACAATTAGAAAAAAAACAGAACGCAAACAAAATTATAATAAATGGAAAATATATGCTTAATAATCGAAAATCTATTTAAATTTCCTTTAAGATCATTTATTTTAACTCCTCGAAGAAGTCCCGCTTGCTCGAATTAGGGTTATGATTTTTCAACAAGATGGCGCACCTGGTCACCCGTTCATAACCCTAATTTTTTTCCGAAAAGTTAAAATAAATGATTTTAAAGGAAATTTAAATACATTTTCGAATATTTAGCATATATTTTCCATTTATTACAATTTTATTTTCCATTTGGATTGTTTTTTTTAATTGTTTTCTCCATTCATAAGTCAAATTAATCAGATATTTTGAAATAAAAATAAAATTATCAAAGATAGATATAGACAACCTTATATCATCTGAAAGCTAATTAAATTTCACGTCCCACGGCATAAAAAAAGTAGCATGTTCCATTTGAAATAACGAAGTTATCCATGATTGAAATTTTCCAAATTGGCATGGCCATATCTCCCAACACAAGAATAATTCCGGGTTCCCCATCTGGCCTACATTAGTATATTTCATGGTTAGTAACCTCTCAAAAGAACACTCCCCCTAAGTTTTATGGTTCGCGAGATATTCAATTTTTTTCAGACAGCAGTTTTTTCACAAAGGCCCGATTTGCGTCTTAACGGTTTGTTTTAGAATACATTGCATGACATAAAGTCATTCTAAAATTGGCCGCAGAATCCAAATATGCAATAATATACAGGGCGTTCCATTTAAAAACATAACTTTGATATGGACCACCCTGTATATAGGGTGCAATTGGAACGAAAATATTTTTAATTTGTAGCCCTAAAGGCCCCACATTATGTGCAATTAACAAACTTTAAAAATGTCCGTTAATAAGCCCACAATCTTCCGTCCACGCACTAATGGCCCACCCGGTATATATTAACATATATATAGAGGTAAGAGAAAGTAAAAGTCTCCATATGTTAGATAAATCGGCAATATTAATCAATTAATTTTTAGGAATATGTATAACAACTTAAAAAAATGCAGCATATCGTTTACTGTCAATTAGACGTTCGAATATCAATGGAATTGATGCAAAGGTAGCAGACCAAAGCTGGAGATTCCGTGCTAGCCTAGAGTCCCTCGATCCACACTTAAGCCCATTATACATGGAGCAACTTAAAATAAACTCATTGCAGACGCAAATCACTAACCAGTTTGTGATGAGACTGATCGTGTGTAATTGAATGGGACAGGCCAGAAAAGGCGACTTGTCTCTAAAACGTTTGCAATGAGTTTCATGCAACTGAACACGCGGGTTTAGTATGAATACTTTTCTAATTTATTAAACGTATAGCCAAATTAATGAATAGATTTTGAGTTAATTACAAAAAACTTAAAAACTCCTTTGTCCTGTATCAAAAAAGTTAAAAGTTTTTTTGTCTCGATATAAAATAATTATGTTTAAAATAAATATGTTTTAAAAAAGAGCTTGGTTGGTGTATCATTGTGTTAGTTGTTGTTGATTAAGATTCCCACCGATGGCAACAACGTAAATATCCTTTAAATTAGACTGGCATTGAAATTATTCAACAGTTAAGAAAGGTCGTTGATTACTAAAAAAGGAGGAGGCAAGGGGCATCTCACCTTCAAGAAATTTTCCAATCCAATCACTTCAACTATGAATTCCCATTGTTAATTAATTAAACGAGCGCCAATTTAAATATTTATTTGAAAAAAGAGAAATTTACATACAAATGAAGGAGAAAGAGAGAAACAAGAATTTAATCTTGTATTTAAAGAAAAAAGAGAAAATTGATATTAGTCCAGGCGCTGGGGGTAGTTGAGTATGCAAAATGTGAGGACCGAATTCTGCCAATAAATTTGGGCTGAGAAAAATAAAAATCCGACCAATTTTTGGTCCAATTTTTTTTTACCCCCTCTCATCTTATTTGTATAGGAAATCAATAGAATACGTGCTAAGATACGAGGGCAGGTCAATAAGTCCGTGACTTTTTGAATTTCCCGCCTCTTAACTGAAATGGCCACACTGCTCCTGTCAGCAGGCAACTATCAGCTGACTCCTATCGAAGTTTGAACCAGCTGGGTCTTTTAGTTTTTGTTTGACATCCATTAATAGCAGACTACCTAGTGATTTGAGAAGACAATGCAAGGGTGCACACATGTACAGTTTCCATGGCAAAAATCCATGAATCGGGATACGAATTGCTCCCTCATCCGCCCTGATCTCCGGATTTAGCCCCGAGTGACTATTTCTTGTTTCCAAACCTGAAAAAATGGCTCGACGGAAAGAAATTTGACTCCAACGATAAAATCATCTCACAAAAAAAAATCCCTATTTTGATGTCCTCGAAAAATCTTAATTTTGGAAGGGATAAAAAAAATTTAAGGAATGTTGGACAAAGTGTATAGAGGTCAAAGGAGACTACGTTGAAAAATAAAATAATTTTTTACCCAAAAACCTGTGTTTCATTCAAAAAGTCACGGACTTATTGACCTGCCCTCACTCCAAACAATGCAAAAATACTATCTTACCGGCAGCTGTGGTGTCCCTTCACCTCCCTTCTCCATGGCAAGTGTTCTCCCTTTATTTTAAATTTTAATGTGGAGACCGACAATTTTGTTCATATTCTTATAGCTGAGACCCCAAACAATGAAAAAAACCATCTTGCCAGCAGCTTCTGTGTTCCCGATTAGTCCCTTTCCCTTACCCTCCCCTTCTCCGAAGCCACTATTCTACCTTTATTTTAAATTTAAATGTGAGGACCGGCAAATATGTTCATATTTCAGATTTAAATTCAAAATAAAGGGAGAATAATTGCCACGGAGAAGGGAGGTGAAGGGACTAGTTGGGACCACCGCAGCTGCCGGCAAGATAGTATTTTTTATTTTTTGGAGTCTTTTTTAAGGTTTCTTTCGGCACCTAAGGCCATTTAGACCCCATTCCTATTTATTTCAAATGGTTTTTTGGAGTTTTAAATATAAGAATTTGAATATAGTTGCGGATAGTCACAATTTGCGCGTTTTTTAGGCCGCACATTTAAATTTTAAATAAATGATGAATACTAGCCGCGGAGAAGGGAGGGGAAGGGAGTATAGAGAATCACCGAATCTGGTGGTAAGATAGTACTTTTTAATGTTTGAGGTCTTAAGTATAAGAATTTGACCATAGTTGCAGGTTTTCACATTATCTTAGCACGTATTCCATTGATTTCCTATACAAATAAGAGGAGAGGGGGTAAAAAAAAAAATAGGACCAAAATTTGGTCCGGCAAGATGCGGATTTTGATTCTGGGAGCTATTCTCAGTCAAATTCCATTGGCGGAATTCGGTCTTTTCATTTTGCATACTCAACTACCTCCAGCGCCCGGTCTAAATCGTTAAAAGAGTATCTAAACTATTTTATTTTATTTATACAAATGGATGTTTAAATAAATAAATAAAAATATGATGAAAGGAGATAGATATTCAATAAAATATTTTTCCTATTCATAAATGGAATTTAATTAAAAACTTCATAAATTTCCTATTAGAGTTTGGCTATATTTAAATGGATGCATTTGAAAAAAAAAAAAAAAGAATCGATGATCAATGCATCCCAGAATTTAATCGGATTAGAAGCCACTCTTTCACTCTGTTTATTCAAAATGGAAAAGAAATAAATTAAAAAAAAGATATGAATATTTATTTATATTAAATGAAATTTATAAATTTTGATATGTATTATTAATAATATTTTGGTACTCCTGGCGGGATTATTTACCAAAAATTGGAGGCCGCCAAAAAGTAATCATGGATTTTCTTCAAATTTTTTTGAGACCTCAGGCCATTTAGACCCCATCCCAATTTATTTCAAATGATTTGTTGTTAAATCAAATGAAATAAATTTTTCTCGCCTGGGACGGGAGGCGAACCCGGGACCCTGGCGTGAGAAACTAATGTCTTCTCTCAGAGCCACGGGTCAAGGGCTCAGAAATTCTAAATTTTGTAAAATTATATAACCTAAGCTGGACCCCTTTGCTCCCCCTAGACGAGCAATTTCAAAATTTTAAAGTTTTAAATTTCCCTTACTGGCTCCACTTTCTCCAACTCTAACCAATCAGCGAGAGAGAATGGTAAACAGGAACATAACGGAAGTGGGTGGCTAGCGTTTTATATTTCTCTATTTATCATTTATCAAATCATTTTTATGGAGGATATAATAAATTGAAAACGAACTCGAAGCATACATATGTGTATAAGAATACATTCAATAAAAGAATCCATTTGAGGAAAATGACTTCTATTTAAAAAAAAAAATTGATTTTTAATAGAGAGAATATCAAAGAAACTTTTCAATCATTGAGAGTTTTTTAATCAGACATTTAAAAACGACAATGTTGCTTTTACTAAAAGAGAAAAAATTCTCTATTGAAATTATTATTATTATTATTTTTTACTTTCTCTACCTCTTATATATGTAAATATATATAGAGAGAGAAAGTATTGGATTCATGTCAAAAATTCGATGTCGAGATTTTGATGGATCTTCACGTTTTGAGGTCCCCTGAATCCAAAAAAGTGGTTTTCGCGACATGGTCTGTCTGTCTGTGTGTCTGTGCTGTGAACAAAATATCTCAAGAACGGAAAGAGCTAGGAGGTTGAAATTTTATATTTAAGTTAGGCACCTCCATGGGACGTGACACGAAGCTTTTAAACAAAATCGACCAAAGAGTACTAGTACTTTACTGATGCACTTTTTCAGTTTTTTTCGATTTTCTCTAAATTTGCTACAACGATTTTATTTTTAAAATTCAAAAATCAATTATTTTTTAGATTCTCAATAAAATGTATATTCTCATTTTGTCATTGAAATCTTCTGAAGACCACTTTACTCTTGTACTCCATAGAAAAGATAGGAGAAATGGTTGCCATGGTAACAAAATATAAATATTTCGCTATACTTATAAATTTTACATCTTGAAAATCGAATATACTGTACTGTCGGAAACTAAATACATGTCGACACAAAAAATCTGGTGTGACAAGCACAGTACACAACTTTCGATTACCAAAGGTAAGAGAAAGTTGTGTGCTGTGCGCCAGTCACACCAGATTTTTAAAAAATTAGAATTTGAATGAAATTATTTTTTGAAAAAATTAGAAAAACTAAAGTAATGTACTAATACATGATTCGACATCATTGTGCGAAATGTTTTATCATTGAGCCTTTTTGTTTAATCCCGTGTGCGTTGACATTGAGCAAATTTCACGTTTAATTATGGAGACCATGTATATATATAAAAATTATATATATATATATATACATCATAGAGTTCTGATTCGCGGGATTTCCCAAAGACGAGATTAATCGTAATTTGTTTTTTATGCGATAAATAGGAAATATTTAAAATCTGAAAGAGACCAGTAAAGAAAATTTCGAGAAAAGTGGAAAAAAAAACTAAAAAAATACACCGATAAAGTACTAGTACTCAAAATTTTCCAAAGACGAGATCAAACGAAATTTGTTTTCTATACCAGAAATAGTAAATATTTAAAATTTGAAAGAAATCGTTCGGAAGATAATTTGGATAAAAATGGAAAAACTAAAAAAGTACATCAGTAAAGTACTTGAACCCGAATTTTTCCAAAGATGAGACCTAGCACAATTTCATATTGGGACAGGAAATATGTATATATTTAAAATTTGAAAAAAATTGTTAGAGCCGTTTTCGAGAACTGATGTGCTTACAAACAAACAAACATATAATACATTGCTCTTTTAATAGTATAAGATATATACACTGGGCCTCAGCGTTTTTTTTTACAAAAAAAAGTGGGCCGCACATCAAAAAAAGATTAGGAACCACTGCTATAGGCTATAATAATAATGCATGGTATGAGTTAAAGCAAAACTTTGTAGGCCTACTGCTAAAATATATTGTTGTGGGGGTGACCCAAATCATCTATGAATCCCCAAGCGAAACTTCTATACAACAATAATAAAATAAAGTCTGTAAATTATTTAATTGTAGCTGAATAATAGCCTAACAATAACTGTAATCAACCAATTTTAATAAATTTTAATTGATCCAAACAAGGCTTTCAAGGTTATCAATAATGACAATGTAAACACCTCTCACCCCTCGATTACAGGGGAAAAAAAATTGTTTTAAATAGGCTATTAAAAATTAAAGAAGCTCAGTATTTTTTTCTTTATTTAAAAAAATAAATTAATCATTTTAAGAAATGAATTGATTTAGGAAAATATTTAGAGGAAAGAACAAATGTTTAAATCAAATAAAGGTAATTTAATTGCATATAGCGTGAAAAACAATCAAAACTTGTATGATTCCAATTCATACAGAATTTAATCGAGGAGAATAAATTTCTATCAATTATTAGTTTGATAAAACAAATATTGACTCTCTATTTCAAACAAAAAAAAAAAAAAAATTGATTTTCAATCAACAATAATATTTAGGTGTAGTAAAAAGTCAACTTGGAGAGATTTAAGTTGATCTTGAAAAAAAATAAAATAAATCAACATTGGTATAGAATGCAGTAGTAACCTTTTTTCAGGACAATATCCTGCTATTCGCCACCCCAAACCCCATAGAAAGGTTGTATATCGTCGATATATAAGCGAGAAAAGGGTATGGGGTGCGCTTGCGCCTGCAGACGCCCCTCCCTGCAACCTGCAATGCAGCTGGCAGGCGGTGCAGAATGCCTCAAATGCCTGATAGGGAATTCATGTTCTGCTTGCTCTCTTATTTCATATGCAACTCTATTTTATACAATTTACCAATCAATATTAATATATTATGTCGACATTAACGAAGAATTTATGATGAAAATCGTCACAATTTCAATTTTGAAAATAAATGAAGCCAGAGAAGGAAAATTTTAAAATTTCAATCACTTTTCAAAATAGAAAAGAAATATAAGAATACATTTCTTTTGATGGATTATAATAATAAATTCTCAAAGGGTTAATTAGATAGATATCAAAGAAGATTGATTAATAATTAATAAGATGCCTTACATAAAAGAAATCTTTCTCTTTGAACAATCAATAAAAATCTAAAAAAAGAGGTTATTATTAAATAAGGTAGCTACGTTAAAAAATCTGGTGGGCCTGCCTCACAGCACACAAACTTTCTCTTACCTTCGGTAATCGAAAGTTG
>JAKCPI010017529.1:0-23615 GCA_023213315.1 Euborellia annulipes | reverse complement strand
TCGAAAAATACAAATAAATTTGAATCCTTGTTAAACCAAATAATAAATCCCCTAACTGCAATTTGGAGACGTTTCGGCCGCAACTGCAGATCTTCATCAGCTTACTCAATGCAATTACAGAGCATTGATATGAGGAAGACATCTGCCGAAACGTTGCAGGCATGTATTAAAAGGCGATTTATTATTTGCTTTAAGGTTGTTCGGACATTAAAGCACTTTATTAGATTAAATGCTAATTTTTTAATATGTTATTAATCACTATCACATACGTATAAAATAAAATTTTGAAGCAGATCTGACCCAGGGTTATCGTGTAATTAATTATTAAAAAATTGAAATTTAACATGTAGTCTATGGGGAATAACGACGAAACGCACACATATCGAATTATATAGCCACCTCTGCAATAGGTGAAAAAACAAATAACTTACATTTTATTAATTCACTTCCGTAGAATACGATAAACATAAAATCAAAAGTTTCTGCCGAAAGCTTTTAACGATATTTTAACAAGAAAGTCAAAAAATTCTCCAAAATGACAGTCGCCAATATTGAAAAATAAGGAAGATTTGAGAGTCAGACCAGTCTAGCAACGTCGCATAACATAATTGTCTTTTCTCGATGTCAGTAACATTTTTTTTTTTCAATTTTACAATATTTTTTCTCGCAAATCGTCCATTGTGTTTAAACTGATTTGCATTAATCATTGTAATATATTAAATAAAATGAAATTGAAGGCTTCTAAGATTTAAAATAGATAGTTGATGAATGCAAAGTTGCCAGTTCTATATTACGTGAAATACTGCTCAAGTCAAAAGTCATTCATTTATTATTTTTGGTAATTAAATTATTAACTTAATCCAATTATAAACTATGATAGGTCACGACTAAATTATAATAAGGAATTTTGGCATTCAAATTTTCAATTTTATTAAAAAAAAAAATTTAGATTCTATTATGACTTACGATGTACTATCCGAACAACCTTAAATAAAAAAACAAAAATTACCGTCCATAAATATTGAATTAACTTCTGAAGAAGGCGTGCAAAACGTCGTCAACATAAACACACACACACATTCACAGGGGCATTTCATACAAAGTAGGAAGGGGGGGGGGGGGGTTGTTTGCATTGCACATGACACACTTGAAAGGGTAGGTAGGCACGGCGTGCAGTGATTGGTTGTCTCTCGTCTCTCGAAGCTCCGCCCATTTCCCCCACTCGAGAGGGCCGCCGCCCAGTTTTTTTTTTCTTTTCCTTTTTTCTTTTTTTGTTGTTGTTCGTTTCCTCACCACTCTCAGCTCGCTCGTGCGCGTTTCGGGGCTTGTTCACTTTTAGTGTGCTTGTTTTCCTCTTCAGTTCTCAGAGCGCACTGCATTAAGCAGGCAACTGTCGTCTCGTCCTCACCACACTCGCTACTAATCAACGATAATAAAACTCTATATGTGCATCTATTGGGTTAGTTAGCCTCAATCTATATTAACCGCGTGAATTGTATCAATTCTAGTTCATTAGTAAATACCATTACATAATAGAGACCCTCTTAGTAACCAACCCGGATTAATAATACACTTTATTCAGCCAATTTAGAAAAAAGTCTCAATTGATGATTCATTTTTTTGTTTTTAGGTTTGTTTATGAATAATGGAAGGTGGTCCATTCGAGGATAGCCTCTTTCCGGATTTCGGTGGCAATTCCGGTGGCGGTGGCGGATTATTAGGTGGCAAGCCAACAACAACCTCTGGACATTCCATTCAAGTGATGCTCGGATTGCCGCATGCCGCTGATATGATGTTAGGATTAAGTGGTGCAACAACAACAACAACAACAAGTGGGCATGATGTGACCAATAGTATTTTTGCTCAGGCACCGCCACCGCCACCGCCACCGCCGCCGCCGTCGTCGAACTCACAATCGACATCAACATCCTCCGATCATATGAATTCTGGCAACAACACGAAACGAAAGGATGACACTCTGCCACTGCAAAATAGTGAGTTGCTTTATTTATTTTCCTTCCATATGGGGATTTGGATGTTAATAAGAAGGTCCCTTCAACATTCTTATGAATTTTTAAAATTTATTGGTTATAAAATATAATGAGATTAATCTATCGGATCTATTATTCTACTTTTTGGGGTAATTTTAAATTCATTAACATTAGAAGGAATAAGAAACTTTAAATCTTTGGAAAGCATTTCTATCTTAATAATACTTACATCTCTGATCATAGGCGTAGCCAGAAATTTTCGATGGGGGGGGGGTTCAGGATGATTTCTCCCCCTCCCCCTCCCCCGACTTATAGGGCAGTATAGGGCGTCTAATGAAATATATAACTAGCCAATCCGCCCTCCTGGACCCCCTTTGGATTGGCTCGGGCCCGCCCTTTCTTAATTAAGTGCCCCAATTTTTCATACATCAATAAATGCAACCCTGACATCTTTAAGAATTTTAGATATATCCCTAAAATAGCGGAGTTTCTGTGTTTGTTTCTCTTGATCCGAGTTCTATCTCAGATCTCTTTAAAAAAAAAAATAAAAAATTTAATTATATAATAATTTTTATTATTTTTCATTTGAGAGATTTAATCAATTTTAGCAGGCTTTAATTTTTTAAAATTATTTTATTTTATTTTTTTTTTTTAAACTAGAGAAAATTATTATATTTTTTTACTTTCTCTTACCCTATATATGAAATATATAGAGAGAAAAAGTATTTTTGTATTATAGAGCTTAAATATCTAGTCATGGCTTGGGTCCAATGGGGGGGGGGGGGGGGTTTGAACCCCCAAATCCCCCTCCGTGGCTACGCCTATATCTCTGATACTAAAAGTGGGCCTCCCCCCATTCCTATTGGTTTCCAGAGGTTGTTTTAAGATTAGATTGAATTTCTAATATATTTTTCAAAAAAAGACACTAAAAAATCGAGAAAAGGAAACGCCATTTGAGTGTGGATTTGATCCTTTAGACGCCCCGTCTCGACTGCCTTTTTCGTCACGATTTTTCTTAATTTCAAGAAAAATATTAATTTAATTATAAAAATTTATAAAATAATCTATTTTTATTTTCCTCCCAAATTATTTGTAAATTCTGACCATAATTTGGATATTTTTTCAGCTGCAGAATTTACCGTCAAATCTTAACTGTAGTTTACTTTATAATCTATATTATTTCCCCTTATTCTAACATCCTTTTGGATAAAATCCTATTAAACTAGCCTAATCATGTAGTTTATACAAAACAAGCATAAAAAAAGAAAGGTCTTATTGATTTAACTCGACACCTAGTTTCTTTCCCAACGAATATCTTGGTTATTTTTTAATCTATGAATAAAATTCCCCGCACATATAAATAAAAGAGCCTTAAATATTGCATGTGTTAATAGATGAAAAAAGGCCAATATAGGATATCTTAATCTCAAGATTCTTATTATTAGACCGAGTTGACTAAGAGTTGATAGCGCAATAATTTTTTTTTTTTTTAAATCTACCTCATAATTAGCCCCCACCCCAGCTATTCTCATTCACACTCACAGTCTTTTCGGCAACTCAGGCCATTTAAGACTTTAGACGATAACCGTTGTATTGAATATATCTATTGTGGGTTCAGGCATTTCTATTTAAGCCATCTGGTATCCAAATGGCTTAAATAAAATCATCGGACTGCCTGGGTCCGAACCCGCGACGTTTGGTATAGGAGGTAGGCACGCTACCTACTACGCCAAACTCGGGGACAAGAAAATTATTATTGTTATTATTATTACTAAGGAATAAAAAAAAAATCCAAGACATAGGCTGCCAAAATTATTTCTTTTATTATCGCCGTTCCAGGCTGACATTTCGGCCACTGGTCTAGGCCATCTTCAGAGACCAGTGGCCGAAACGTCAGCCTGGAACGGCGATAATAAAAGAAATAATTTTACAATAACGAGGTTCAGGCTTTTTTCAGTACGCAAATAAAAAATACAATTTAAAAAAAAATCATATTTATTTTAAAAGGTGATTTTAAAATATGATTTTTTAAAAAATTGTATTTTTTATTTGCGTACTGAAAAAGCCTGAACCTCGTTATTGAATAATATCTTGCAGTACTCGGTGAGTCTACGTTTTGAAATAATTTTAGCTGCCTATGTCTTGGATTTTTACTTTCTCTTACCTATGTATATATGTAATATATATAGAGAGAGAAAGTATTGGATTCATGTCAAAAATTCGATGTCGAGATTTTGATGGATCTTCACGTTTTGAGGTCCCCTGAATCCAAAAAAGTGGTTTTCGCGACATGGTCTGTCTGTGGGTGGGTGTTCAATTTTAAGCATGAAGGAATTGAGCTACGAGGTTGAAATTCTATATTTAACTTAAACACCCCCGGGAGCGTGAAAATAAGTTTTTAATCAAAATCGGCCAAAGAGTACTAGTACTTTACTGATGTACTTTTTCAGTTTTTTTCGATTTTCTCAAAATTTGCTCCAACGATTTTTTTTAAAATTCAAAAATCAATTATTTTTTAGATGCTCTTTCAAATGTATATTCTCATTTTGCCATTGAAATCTTCTGAAGACCACTTTACTCTTGTGTATCATAGGGAAGATAGGAAAAATGGTTGCCATGGTAACAAAATATAAATATTTTCCCAAACTTATAAATTTTACATCTGAATTCAAATGTACCGTACTGTCGGGAACTAAATATATTTCGACACGAAAAATCTGGTGTGACAAGCACAGTACACAACTTTCGATTACCGAAGGTAAGAGAAAGTTGTGTGCTGTGCGCCAGTCACACCAGATTTTTTTTTTTTTTTGATTCCTTAATAATACTTCCAGCCACAAAGACATACATCACAATTATTATTATTATTCGATTCCAATCCAGTGCCTGCTTGAAAATTTGTTTATATTCATGGAATACACAAATGAAAAGAATACATAAATATTTCTCTATACATTTCCTATATGGGAGAAATCATAAATTTAAGAATTAATAATTCAAAAAGTTATGGGAATTTCGGGATAAAAATAATTTTCCTGTAATCCCGAGAAGGTCCTCTTTATCCATATAAAATTTCATTTTAAAATTCCAACGGGAAGTTGCCCAAATAGAGCGTGACAGAATGACGGACAGATAGCGAATTATATATATAGATAGATAGATAGATCAGATTTAGCAAATTCATTTTCCAGCTCTTCCTTCCATAGAGCCAATGTTAAATCCCTATAGATATTTGTATGTTAATTTCGATTCAAAAGGGGGTCCCCTTTGGAACTTTTTCAAAAATTTTTAACCCGTCGCGGGTCGGTATAGAAGGTAGGCACGCTAGCTACTACGCCAAACCCGGTTATAGTTAATTTCAAGCAATCAACATTTAAAATATGGAAATTTTGAATCAATTGACTTTTTTTACTTTTTACCCGTAGCATACTTATGAAATGCAAAATGCTATGGGAAACTAAATATAAATCTGCTATGCGTTAAGTCACACCAGATTTTTAATATAGGAAATACAATGGATATTACTTAGAGTTTAAATATTATAGATGAGAGCTTCATGTATGGATAGTTAGTGGAGTCTCTATTAAATGACTTTTTTTTTTGTAGTGTAGAAACCCTCTTCATTTTTATTCTTATAGTAAAATATACGCCATTTCATCATTTTATTTAAAAAAGAAGTAGATATATTTGTTATTTTTATTTTGACTCAAATTCTTTTAACAATTAAGATGTGATATATTTTACAATATGGAAAAGGTTAGGGCTGCTGGTATCAGAGGTAGCCATTTTGCTTTTAATTGGCATAACCCATTTGCCTTCGAGTATATGTTGAATTTTTACTGTTAAAAATTTTCAAGCAATATTCATATACAAGTATAGGTACTCTGTTACACAAACTGTCAATGAATAGTATATGAGAAAGTTCAATTTGTTGCCAACCTAACAAATTTCTTGTATATTTTAAAATTAATTATTTTGGTAAAAATTGTTAATTTTAATTTTAATTTTTATAGCTATTTAGTTGAATTACTTTATAAAAATTATTTAATTAGTATGATTTTAAAATACTTAATAAATATTTAAGGTTGTTCGGATAGTACATCGTAAGTCATAATAGAATCTAAATTTTTTTTTAAATAAAATTAAAAATTTGAATGCCAAAATTCCTTATTATAATTTCGTCGTGACCTATCATTGGGTTAAGTTAATAATTTAATTACCAAAAATAATAAATGAATGACTTTTGACTTGAGCAGTATTTCACGTAATATAGAACTGGAAACATTGCATTCATCAATTATCTATTTTAAATCTTAAAAGCCTTCAATTTTATTTTATTTAATATATTACAATGTTTAATGCAAATCAGTTTAAACACAATGGACGATTTGAGAGAAAAAATATCTTAAAATTGAAAAAAAAAATATAACTAACATCGAGAAAAGACAATTATGTTATGAGACGTTGCCAGGCTGGTCTGAGTCTCGATGCCTCCTTATTTTTAAATATTGGCGACTCTCATTTTGGAGAATTTTTTGACTTTCTTGTTAAAATATCTTTAAAAGCGTTGGGCAGAAACTTTTGATTTTATTTTTAACGTATTCCTCGGAAGTGAATTAATAAAATGTAAGTTTTTTTGTTTTTGTATCTGATGCAGAGGTGGCTATATAATTCGATATGTGTGCGTTTCGTCGTTATTCCCCATAGGCTACATGTTAAATTTCAATTTTTTAAAAATTAATTACACGATAACCCTGGGTCAGATCTGCTTCAAAATTTTATTTTATACGTATTTGATAGTGATTAATAACATATTAAGAAATTAGCTTTTAATATGATAAAGTGCTTTAATGTCCGAACAACCTTAAATAGTTTAGAGCGCGAATTTCAAACTAGATTTTAATAAATTTAGATTTGTGAAATAAATTTTAAAAGAATAATTTCAAGTTTCGTTAAAATAATATTAATAAAAATTCCTTGAGGTAGTCGAGTTATTTGAGAACGTTTAGACCAGTGATTCTCAACTTGACGCGCAGTGCACTTTTAACGATTTCAAAATTTGGCGGCACACAAAGAAAAAGATAAGTTTAAAAGTTGGTAATTTGTTCATAAACTTTTATATTAATTTTATTTCATATCTTGGATATATTAATAATAAATCACCGAAGTATATGAAAAATGATTGAAAATTCATATTTTTTTTTTTTTTTACAGTGTATTAGTCAGGGTTACATTTCTAGGATATTTGGCAAGGTGTTGAAGATTATTTGAATTCTCTAATATCCAAGTTGAAAATATGTTCGAGGGTTGGCAATTCCCTCTGGCGAGAGGAATATTCTCCTAGGTTCAGTTAAGGTGCGCGTCTAGAAAAACCCTTAATAGACGATTCAGTAGCGAGTTACTTTAGGCGGCAAGAGATGGCGTTAGTTTTTCCTATAGGGATATAAGGGATTTATTCCAATTCATTTGAAAGATTCCAGCTAATTAATTAAGGGTAAAAAATTAATTATTTTTTAACACGATGATTACTAATTTAATTATCTACAACTTATAGAGCTCCTTTTTTAAAAATATCTTTTATTTAATGCGATTAATCTAAAAAAAAATTTTATTTTTTCGAAAATCAAAAAAAGGGCTTCTATAAGTTGTAGATATTATAAATCGCTTTAATTAAAAAAAAAATTGAGGTCGATAGCTTCAAAATTGTGGCCGATGGACCGTCCCAAAATTAGCACCTCGAGACGCGCAGCTTAATATTTGCGGAATTTAAATCTCTCAAATCTCAAATTCTTTCATTTTAACGTGGGAGAATTTTGTTAAAAAAAATGATAACATGAAATAATACAAATAAACAGACAAAACAAAAACAAACAATGGAGGCGTTTGTTCCAAAAACAAATTGCTCACAACAACAACAACAACAACAACTGCTGAATCAGCTAATCGTTTGCAAAATTTTTTGACCGTAAGAGAAGAGAGAATTGCTTACGTAATTGTTTCTTTTATCTTTCTTTGCTGAGATTCTCTCTTCTCGTTTTATCGCAAAAAAAAAGCCTCTTTACTTTCTCTTATCTATATATGTATATAAAGAGAGAGAAAATAAGCTATTGGCTTCGAAGTGGAGGTTTTTGATAGAAATACACGTTTTGAGGTCTGTCTGTTTGTGAACATAATATCTCAAGAACGAAATAAGCTAGGAGGTTGAAATTTTATATTTAAGTTAGGCACCCCCATGGGACGTGACACGAAGCTTTTGAACAAAATCGGCCAAAGAGTACTAGTACTTTACTGATGTACTTTTTCAGTTTTTTTTGATTTTCTCGAAATTCCCTCCAAGGATTTTTTTTAAAATTCATAAATCAACTATTTTTTAGATGCTCTTTAAAATGTATATTCTCATTTTGCCATTGAAATCTTATGAAGCACACTTTACTCTTGTTCTTAATAGGAGACCATGGTAACAAGTTATATTTTCCTATATTAATAAATTTTACATCTTAAATTCTAATATACTAACCACGACGTCCGCCTTCGGAGGGCTTCGCGCCTAGCTAGAGGGCTTCACCCCCTGGACCCCCCCGCCAGCTGGCTCGGGGTTTCTTCTTTTTTTTTTTTTTTTTTTTTTTTTTTTTTAAAAAAACATTCACACTTTTTCTCATCCACACTCACATTCACACACACATTCACACAGTCTTTTCGGCAACTGAGGCCATTTAAGACTTTTTACGATAATCAGTATGTTTAATATATCAATTGGGGGGTCCAGGCATTTTTATTTAAGTCATTTGGTATCCAAATGCCTTAAATAAAATTATCGGACTGCCTGGGGTCCGAACCCGAGACGTTCGGTATAGAAGGTAGACACGCTACCAACTACTCCAAGCCCCTTGGGCGGGTTTCTTCTTAATTATGAAAATAAAATTATTATTAATACGTATTTCAATCCAGTGCCTGCTTGAGGATTTGTTTACATTCATGGAATACACAAATGAAAAGAATACATAAATATTTCTCTATACATTTCCTATGGGAGAAATCGTAACTTTAAGAATTAATAACTCAAAAAGTTATAGGAAATTCGGGATGAAAATAATTTTCCTGTAATCCCTAGAAGGTCCTTTTTAAGCATATAAAATTTCATTTTAAAATTCCAACGGGAAGTTGCCTAAATAGAGCGTGACAGACGGACATTACGAATAGATTGTCGGAAACTAAATATGTGTCGAGACAAAAATCTGGTGTGACAAGCCCATAACACGACTTTCGATTACCGAAGGTAAGAAAAAGAAAAAAAATAAAATTTGTTCTTGTTGAGGGGGCGGAGTCATTTCAAGATCCCTGTAAGAAGTGGGCGGAGCGACGTGGAGGGGGCGTGGCCTTGTCTTTTTATCCTTCGTACTTTGACAGTCTTGAGATCAATGAGGAAATGGAATGAATCTTTCAACCTTCGCACGGTTTTTTTAGATAAAAATTAAAAACATCTTTGCTTTATTTATAAAGTGGTGAGATCTCTCTTACAATAAAGCGTTTAATCAAATTTTGTCTTTAATCTGACCGAAACGTTTGTGCAAAATAAAGTGTCTGTTAAAAAATACAAATTTAATTATCACGGTTTTAAACGCAATTCAACGTCATCATGAAAAAAAAAAATATAAGCTATATGTTTCCATGTTTATAAATTGTATATCTTGAATTCTAATATATCGGCGGAAATTAGATAGACTCTATATGTCGACAAAAAAAAATCTCGTGTGACTGCACACCAGATTTTAAAATATTTTATTTAATTAATATCCACACTGTAAAAAAAATATGAATTTTCAATCGTTTTTCATATACTTGGGTGATTTAATATTAATATACCCAGGATATGAAATGAAATTAATATAAAAGTTTATGAACAAATTGCCAACTTTTAAACTTATCTTTTTCTTTGTGTGCCGCCAAATTTTGAAATCGTTAAAAGTGCACTGCGCGACAAGTTGAGAATCACTGGTCTAAACGTTCTCAAATAACTCGACTACCTCAAGGAATTTTTATTAATATTATTTTAAGGAAACTTGAAATTATTCTTTTAAAATTTATTTCACAAATCTAAATTTATTAAATTCTGGTTTGAAATTCGCGCTCTAAACTATTTAAATATTTATGAAGTATATTAAAATCATACTAATTAAATAATTTTTATAAAGTAATTCAACTAAATAGCTATAAAAATTAAAATTAACAATTTTTACCAAAATAATTAATTTTAAAATATACAAGAAATTTGTTAGGTTGGCAACAAATTGAACTTTCTCATATATATTCATAAACAGTTTATGAAACAGAGTTCCTATACTTGTATAGGAAGTTTTCTTGAAAATTTTTAACAGTGCATGGCATTTGGACGATCACCCTCCCAAGATTTCGCCACGTTTGGCAATGCTTATCAAAAATACAGCTAATAATTATTTCTTTCAGAATCTAACAATGAGCTGTATAAAATTTGACAGGATTTATTAATTATTTTTTAGTGTCACTGGATGGACAGCCGCAGCAGTCTCAAACTCAGACAACAACATCAAAGAAATCAGAAAGCAAAAGCAAAAAGAATGACAACAACGGAGTGAAGAAGAAGAAAACAAGGTGAGCAGATAAAAGAAAAAACTTATAGAGTAGAGGAGAATTTTTGCCGAATGTTTAATCGGGGTTCAGGAGCGACGTCTAAACGTACTTTATATTATTATAAGGAATTTTTCAATGCGGTTTTTTTTAAGATGAATTAAATTCATAAGAGATTATTGGGACGTCGAGCTATAATTTTTTTAATGACTTATTAGTAATTAATTTTTTTGTTATCAAGCAAATACAAAAAACAATCTGTCCCAATAATCTTTAATTTTTTTTTTTTTAAATTTAAAAATGAATTTATTGTTATTATTAATCACATATTAATTAAGAAATTTTTAAAATAAGCTTAGATGATTTATTTAAATTTAAACTGTCAAATTAGTTCAGCATTCTTGCAATAGATGGCAGGCTAGTCTAACAGCCGATCCCCTAATAGCCTATATTTATATATTTTTATGCTTTTAAGGCGGCCATACACGGCAGGTCCAAAATCCAAATTGGCCCGGCACCGATCCAAAACCGTGTATGGGGAAACCGAGTTGGCTCGGCGGCCGTTAGTTGGCTCGGTTGGATTTCCATCCGATCCAAAATCCACAGAGCCAAGTCCACGAGCCTTGGATTTGTCCTCGCCGTGTATGGTAGTTCTCCGAGCCAAGCCAAAACTTGTGCAGCGTTGCCAGATTCATATTTATTTTTTTTAGATCCTTTTGATATTTTTTTTAAATTTTCTGAAGAGATTTTAATTAGGATAATTATTTAAATATTTTTTAAATCATTTTTTTTAAATAAAATTTTGAAAAAGTACTAAAATTAAGATAATTATGAGTGACATGTCATTTGTTGGGGGAAGTTCAAATGATCAATGGTAGCCATTCATCCCGCATTTTTCGGGGCAATTTTGCATTTTGATTCAATGACCCACAAAATGTCCTACATTTAATTTGTATCCGTTTCTTCACTTGTGTTTAAGATTTAAATAAAAATTTTCAATTTTTAAAAATTATTTAAATTATTTATGATATGAAAGATGACATTATATTGGGATATTTTTATGCAATTTTTCATTTTGTTGTATTAAACGAAATTCTATTTCAATATTTCAAAAAAGGCAAAGATGTAACGAGCTACAAAAGGTTGTTTTTCCTTCTATAAAGAATTTAAATAAACATTTTTTATTTATTATTTATATGGTGACATATTTTCTGATATTTTTAAACAATTTTTTTTGTCTTATTAAACAAAATCATTTAATAAATTCTATTTGTTTTTTCTTGTTGTATCTTCCTTATAAAAAAATATATATTTTTTTGGCATTTTTATTTTGTTGTATTAGGCACCGATTTGACAATTTACTAAGAGACTAACCTTTATTTACTCTTAAATGTCAAATTTCAAACGGGCGTGCTTGGCTCGGCCGTGTATGACCCCCTATTTTGGATCGGTCGAAAAATGGACTCGCACAAATTGGCTCGGCCTAAATGGACCTGCCGTGTATGGCCGCCTTTATAAAAGATACGTAATATATAATAACATTTATTGTTAAAAGATGAATGAAAATCAACCAAATGCATTAAATATTATTAGCTACCATTCTGACATCTCCTGGCAAATTTTTGAATTACTTGATTTTTGGACATGCTTTTTATGACACACTAGCGGGAAAGCATGGGTAACACCTTCGCTCCTGCTGTGCTGCGACCAATTTCACAGCTCATAGGGATTGCTAGGTAATTAGAAGTGAAGCAATTGCGTACCACTCAAGCGGGCGGAGGGGGAATTTATGAATATTAAACGTCACCTATCAAAAAAGATGCGAGCCCATCTATGCAATGAGTATAAATTCTCGCTCTCGTTTAACTCTATGACCCATAAGATCTTCACTTTAGATATCGCTGTTATAATTGAGTGTAGTTTGTTTAGTGAACGAGCAGCCAACCATCCCATCGGTGTTTGTGACTTTTGCCATGGCCCCTTCTGGCAGATGCACACCCAGCATATGCTTTTCTCATTAATATTCTACATGTCAACAAATTCTCTAAATTATTCATATGATTAAAATAAAAAAAAAAAAATTAAAGAAAACAGATTTTAATTTTAAAGTGAAACTTTTATTTGATTCTTTCAAAATTTTTCGCTCTTCTATCAGCATGTTGCGTTACAAGCTGTGACGTCAAAGGCCGTGACAACAAAAATAGTAAAGTTGAAATTTAATATATATAACGAATTATAAAAAAATAATTGTGAGATTTAATTATTCAATATTTAAATTGATAAAATATAATTTTTAAAATAATTTAAAATGATTCAATTGCTAAATAAATATTGTTCTCAGTTTTTAACATGCGTCTATTGATTTCCCATTTTCCAATTATTAAGTTAAGATTAAAAACGCGATTTTAATACCCTTAATTGAATAATTTTCTGAAAATAAAACGCCTACGATCCGAAAAAAAAAGTTTCACTTGCATCGTGCTTTCATAAAACGACACAATGATTTTACTAGTGTTAAAAATTCGAGATTTTGATGGCATGTGACACGAACAAAATCGACTAAAAAGTACTAGTACTAAAAAATCTGGTGTGACAAGCACAGAACACAACTTTTTTTTTGTTTATTAATTAATTATTTCCCAAGGAGATTTTTTAAATAGGTGTCAAATTCCTGTGTGAGCAACAGATGCAAGCACCAGATCCCCCCTCTTCCCCTTTGAGCACTTCCGGCATGAGAATCCCAATTGTGAAGCAAGGGCCTTTAATGAATTGAACGTGTCGATAGAACACCTCCCTGCTCTACACATATGCTGGATCTCTCTCTGTTTATGGCTTTCAATCAAATTAAATAGGGTGAATGAGTCAGTCAGTCAGTCAGTCCGTGGTGGTGGTGGTGATGGTCAGGTCATCTGGACGATCTGCGGGTCACACGACCCCTCATGGTGGGTCAAAAACCCAGAAAAAAAGGATGCAGGTACTTACCAAGTGAGAATTTCCACCCTCTGACTTATTTATTTTATATAAATATAATATCAACAATTAAATGTATAAACAACATAACCTACAATATATGATAATAAATAAAGGATTAAATTATTAATTTTAATAACACTTTCCAAAATAAAACTTCTGTTATAAGGCATTATATTGAAAAAATCCGACTGTCAATTTTATTTGCAACAATAGAATGTCAATTATTTATTAAAATTTCTAATTGTTACAATTAAATAGGAAATTTTATTTTTTATAGTCATTAAATTGTTTTATATTTATTTAAATAAATTTTAATGCTTTTGGTACAGAAGGCTAGGATTTAATTAGAATAAATAATGAGTGAATGCTTTCCTTTTATTTGTGATTTAAAGTAAAAAAGAAAATTTAGACTAATTATAAAAATTTTATAAAAATTTATTGTTTAATAAGTTAAATTATATATTCTCTTTCACGTTGTTCGGAATAATCCATTTATTTTAGTAGTTAAAAAAAATAATAATATAAAATCTTATTTACTCCCAAAAACAATTAGAAGGTGTAAATGGAATGCACCCATTAATTTTTATACTAATTATATTAAAAAACAATAAAATTGATTAAAATAAATAAACAGGAATTCAATTAATGATTATTAAGTTTATTATTTTTTTTCAATTAAATTGTAACAATTGAAAATTTTACTAAATAATTGAATTGTTGCAGCAAATAAATAAAGCTAGCGGGGGAGCGATAAAAAAAAAGATGATTTAATTCCAGGACGACGTTCACCGCGTTTCAACTAGAGGAACTCGAGAGAGCCTTCGAGCGCGCGCCTTATCCGGACGTCTTTGCCAGAGAGGAATTGGCATTGAAATTGAATTTATCCGAATCCCGAGTCCAAGTTTGGTTTCAAAATCGAAGGGCGAAATGGCGAAAGCGAGAGCCGCCGAGGAAAACGGGCTACATCTCATCTGGTGAGTGGACTCTTGCATAAATCAAATCGATTTTTTTATTCTTTAAATAAATAATTAAATTGCATTTTAGGCACACCAAGCAGCACAACAGTTTCAAGTACTTTTGGAGGCTTGAATAGTTTTAATAATCTAAATAGCGTGAATAGTTTACCGCAATTCACGAGCACGACAGCTGCAACGGCTGCCGATCCCACGGGATCATGGACTTATAGTTCAAGGTAATCATATTTCTCTCTCAATTAAATGGAGCACATTCCAGGGGGGGGAGCGTTCCAGTCAGAAAATGTCAAATTTCCTTGAAGTTGTTTCAATGCATTTATTTCTCTTCTCTTTTCTAGCAACGATCTATCGCCACATTTGAATCTCTTGACGCCATCAAGTTCGCCGTATTCGACGGGCTTTTTCAATGCCGCCGCTGCGGCGTCAGCAGCAGCAGCTGGTGGCAACGGCTACGTGCCAATGGCCGCCTACGGGGGCCTCTTGGGTGCGGACACATCGGGCGGCGCAGGCGCCAGTGCCTTTGGACAAGCACTCAGAGGACATGCCGAATATGCCACTGCAGGATCTTCGAGTCCGTGTCGCGATTATGTCGGCAATGAGACGCCACCCATCCGATTACAGGTAAAAAGACGGTGAAATTTTAGACGGAGGAAGAATTTCATCCAGAAACTAACTCCTTCTTAACTCATTAAGTCCCGGGATAATTTTTTTTATCAAAATCGTTAATTAAACCTTAAATAAAAGATATCTGGAGAAAATGATTTTCTCAATTTTAATTACTGAGGTAATTAATGAGATCCCTGCGACAAACTGTATAAAAAAATAAGAGATTTGTCTAAATGCACGCAGAATCTAAACTATAAAAGCTAGAAAGCTGTAATTTGGCCTGCAAATTACATTTATTATGTAGATTTTGCTTAGGAAGCAATTTTTGAAAATTTCAATTGTTGGGGACGCAAATCGCCAGTTTAGGGTAAAATTTTGATTTTACTATTTCTTAAATAGCTTTTGACCAAGATGTGATTTCATTTTGCTTTTTTCATAAAAATCTCGAGATGGTTTTCGGGGTTTTTCAAAATTCGACCCCTAAGGACCCAGAATTGCTTTTTTGAAGAAAAATGCATTTTTTAAGTGTATTTTTTAATTTATTTTAATTACTTTTAAATAATATTATATAACAATTTGCTTTTTCGGCTAAAATCTTGCTGTGCTGAATAACTAAAAAGGGAATTCGAGTTTTTTTTTTTTTTTTCGAAATTCGGACCTCTGTACCCCACCAGTGGCGCCATTTCAACTTTTTTTTTGGCGAGGGGCCAAATCTTTTTTTTCTTAAAATTTACTTACAAATAGGTACTCAAGTTTGGCCAAAAGATATTTAACTTTTTTTATTAATTGTGTAATTTGGGACAGTTTATATATACTTTGAAATATTTTATTTAGAATAATATAAAATTTTTAAAAAATGAGAGCCCTTGGGGGGGGGGGCTGACCTTCCATCCCAAAATAAAGCCTCTGAACCCCAGGTTTTGGAAAAAAATAGATTTTCTCATTGATTTTTCAATTTATTTAATTCTCATTTAAATGAGATTATATAACAAATTTCTTTTTGGGTTAAAAGCTTGCTAAAAGCTTGTTTAGATGAATATCTAAAAAGAGAACACACACAGACAGACTAGGTCGCGAAAAGCACTTTTTTTGGATTCAGGGAATTTTTGACATGAATCCAATACTTTCTCTATATATATATATTACATATATACATAGGTAAGAGGAAGTAACAAAATAGTGTTTTAATCAAATTTTTCTTTTTTTGTTTTTGTCAAATGAGATTTTCTTCAATATCTGAATGAATGAATAGACAAAGCAAAAGAGATGAGGATTAAAAGACGAGCAGGAAGGAAATTGATTGAAAGCTCTCTATTCATTGAGGGATTTATTTGCAAGCCTAACCTTCTAAACTCTTCGCTCTCTTATTCATTGTTCATATAATATTGCCATATAAAGGAGCTCAGTTGGCGGGGGGGGGGGGGAGATTTTATATTTATTTCTTTTTTGGTGTTAAATCATTCCATAGGAATAAAACAACTAGGCTATTATTTTATAAATTTCCCCTCCGCTCTGAAGGAATTTCTGATTCGATTGGTTGATTTTTACTTTCTCTTAACTAACTATAAAAGAAGCTTTTGAACAATACGGGCAAAAAGTAACCTACTAGAATTTTACTGATGTACTTTTTTAGTTTTTTTTTTCGAATTTCTCAAAATTCGCTCCAACGATTTTGATTAAAATCCAAAAATCAATTATTTTTTAGATGCTCTTTATCAAGGATAATCTGAATCGGTCTCGGAGTGCTGATTTTGTAAGATTGCGGCCACAATTTTGAAGCTAAAGTTAAAGTTTTTTTTTTGGGGGGGGGCGCAAAAAAATATCTTGCCTAGGGCGGCAGAATAGCTTGCGCCGGCCCTGATTGTAATATATTAAATAAAATAAAATTGAAGGCTTTTAAGATTTAATATAGATAGTTGATGAATGCAATGTTGCCAGTTCTATATTACGTGAAATACTGCTCAAGTCAAAAGTCATTCATTTATTATTTTTGGTAATTAAATTATTAACTTAATCCAATTATAAACTATGATAGGTCACGACTAAATTATAATAAGGAATTTTGGCATTCAAATTTTTAATTTTATTTAAAAAAAAATTTAGATTCTATTATGACTTACGGGGTACTATCCGAACAACCTTAATAATAATAAATTTCGTTTCGTGGCTCACATTCGCGATATATATGATATCTTAAATATTGTATATGCAATTTCTTATTTATTAAATACCATATTCTCTCCCCTCCTCTTTATAACACGCCCATGAATAAAAAGAATCCCATTTCAAGCCAGATAGTAGCCCCGGGCTTGGAGTAGTAGGTAGCGTGCATACTTTCTATGCCGAACGTCGCGGGTTCGGATCCCAGGCAATCCGATGATTTTATTTAAGTGGCTTAAATAAGGGGCCATCCATAAATTACGTCACACGAATTTCAAGGCTTTTTAACCCCTCCCCCGTCCTTGCCATAGGTTGTCACATTTTTAAAAATCGCTCCCCCTCCCTGATGTGACGTCACACATTTTCCAATTTTATCAATAATAGACACGTAATTATGCTAATTAAAAATACAAAAATTAATCATCTTGTGTCCATCGACTTTGGACCCCCAAAATATAGATTGCTTTCGTATATATTAAAAAATTTTTTGTTTACCTATAAATTTTGCGTTTGGGCATCTCGAATTTTGAAATGTGACGTCACAAGGTTTTTCACCCCCACTGCCCCTTGTCACATAATGTCACATTCTGGTGATACCCTCCCCCCTTTTAGGTGTGACATAATTAATGGATGGCCCCTAAGAATGTCTGGACTCCCAATGAATATATTTACAAATAACGGGAATCGTAAAAAATCTTAAATGGTCTGAGTTGCCGAAAAGACTGTGCGAATGTGAGTGTGAGTGTGTGAATGAGAAAAAGTAAAAAAGTGTGAGTGTTTTTAATAAAAAAGCCAGATAGTTAAAAAATTTGACACGAGAGGCAGCACTTCTCGAGAGCGCCTTGTATTTATGCAACCCTCTTTACAAATCCGATACAATTGATGCCTATCTATTAGTGATTTGTATGCTTGGACCGTTAACGCCCACGTCATTAGCCCCAGTTGCCGTAGTTTATTAGTGATCTTTGGTTCTTTTCTTGTTGTTTTCTTATATGAATGAATGAATCGACATTTTAGGATTACGGCCGAGAATATGTAGACCGAGGGGATTACGCTGAAAGTCCTCGGGAATATCAAATCCTGCCCGAGGAGTCGCCGACGCCGCTCCCTCAGATGGACAAAAATGGCACAATCGAGTTTATTAATGTCGATGAACTGCACGAATTGGATAAAAGAGGTAAGAATTTCTTATTTATTGAATAATTGTGTTGTGTTGTCAAATTTAATGTAGTCCCTTAAAAAAAATGTTTTTTTTTTCGCTTTAATAAACGCAACGGGCACTTTCAGGAGAGTATCAACACCACCATCACTCACACCATCAATCACAAACAGCGCCTAATAGCGAATCGAGAAAGGATTGTGGCAAAGAGTCGAGTGGCGGGGGGAGCGGAAGCGGAAGTGGCAGTCCGGTACGCACCGGCTACGTCACGCTCCCGCCATTCCTTGGCTGACTCTCGGTCAACATCGGTGCCGGGAGATCCATCGACGAAATCGTTTTCGTTTAAAACAAATGGATCCGCAATTAACGCATCAAAACCGCATCGATGTTGCTATTGATTTGTGTCTTTTATTTAAGGGATTCTCAAAAAAAAACTCTCCCTCCACCACCTTCTTTTCAACTTTAGTAGAATATAGATGACATGTACTTGATAGCTTTGACTTTTTTTTTTAATAGAAAAATAGGTATAAGCATATCGTATTAATTATGTAAATTAAATCATACATTACGCTATAATTTTTAAGAAATGGACGTGATATTTTTTAAACGAAATATCTCCCCCACTTTGTTGATAATTGCATTCAATGTGCCTTATTTGTAAATACAAACAAAAATGATGAAAAATCATTTTAAAGCTTTTCTCTATGGGTCGTTTTGATAACTTACCTACCCCAACATTAAAATAGCCTCCCTATGGGGAAATACATGGTGTTTGTCCTTCAGCTGTTTTAATGCTGAAGGACAAACACCATGCATTTCCCCATAGGGAGGCTATTTTAATGTTGGGGTAGGTAAGTTATCAAAACGACCCATAAGATAGATATTATAATTTTTATATTATATTATTATTACATTATAATAAAAGTTTTATTATTATTAATATACGTACACTCATACATACAATCTGTGAATTCTCTAAAGTGCCATTCTATATATATATAATAACAACGATTTTTATACAATTTTTTTTAGTATTTCTTGTGCATATTTTGTAAAAAAAAAAAATAATAATAAGCTCTAAGAATAAATACATTTTAATAATATCTCTTCTATTTCATTATTTCCCTGGGAAATAAAATTCAAGAAAAGCCTCTCTCTAGTGGTGGAGGTCACCCTCGGGGCCCGCGATTTTTTTCTTGGGGGGGGGGGGCCTCCAAATCAATGGATTTTTTTTAAAGAAAAGTTAAATATATAGTGATGAGAAGTGGCTGTAGACTTTGAATTGGGTATAGGATGGCTGCAAAGTCTCCTATACCCAGTTAAATATATATTGTGAGCATAATGTTAAATGATTTTTATTTTTTATACAAGTATGGAGCATTTTGTTTTTGACATTTCTCGTTAGAAGTGAAGTTGGCCCGGCAATTCTTTGATATTTTGAAAATATCGCCGTCGTTCGAGAGAATGTGCGTGAGCAGCCAAGGATGTCGATTCCACGCACGTTTAACATTAATGTGACCAGGTTGTGGCGAAATTTTCGGGACCAGCTCGACTCTATGTGGACTTGGGCCCAACAAAACGGCGCGACGTTGTATTTCGGCCCATTTGTGTGTGCTCGAGTAATGGAAAATTAGGTCCAGCGTCATTAGGACTCGTGCCAGCGCTTCGGCGGCCGACATTTGAACGATGTCGCATTCCATAATTAATGGCATCGATTGAACTTTAATTTGAAATAAAAATCATTTCCATAACTAACCCACAAGCCGTTTAATTGAAGAAAAAAAAAAAAAAATGCGTTGCTCTTAAAGAAAATCCCTCTATAAAATTTCCCCCTGATTTCTAGCTAAAAGTATATAGGCTAGCAAGTATTTTTTGTTCCCCCCCCCCCCTCCCCCATTCTCCCTCGATATTCTAACCAAGGTCTTTAAATACACAGGTTGGCCAGAAACTAGTAAACAAACAATTTTCCTGTCACAGTTTTTGATTGGTCCACGTAATGAAGCTTGTATTTTTCTATTTGGCAGCTTTGTTGACTGCACATAACCTAGTTCACATTCATTTTGTTTTGTTTGCAAATTGTATAGTTTCTGACTAAATTAATTTAGACCTTGTTATTTACACTGCTTTATTAATAATATGCTGTGTAATAAATATTTATAAATGGTTTGTTCCGAAAGATATTTTACAAAAGGAGGAGCTCCATGACCTCACTCTTTTTTTTTTTTAAGTCATTTCGGCTGCAGAGGCCATTTGACTCTTATAAATTTATTTATTTATATTATACAGTATCGATGGCTTCCGGCAGGCGTTCAATGGTCTTGACGTCACTCTTGGAATGGGAAAAATGTAAACAAACCGAGTTTGACACCTCCTGATTCTAACTACCCTTATCGTTTGTTTATATCGTTATCAACCCATATATAAAACATTCCAAACGAGACAAATTTTAAAATAAAAAAAAAACATTTTAACAAAATATTTAATAATATATATAATAAATACACTTTTATCATTGATGAAACATTTTTTCCGTTCATATTTAAATTAATACAAAATATTATGGCTAAGCGTTTCAACTACTCTACAAATGGATGATGATTTACAATATCTACGCCACTTGGATGCGATGTCTGCGCCATCTGGATGCGTTGGGCGATTATTTCATTTAAGGCCTTTTCGGCATCGAAGGCCATGTAGACCCCGTCTCTATTTCAATTGAGTGTAAAGCATTTATTTTATATAAATAAATAAATAAATACAATACAATTGAAAGAGCAACAATGATCAGGACGTCACAGAGGCCTGCGACACATTCCAGGTGGCGCAGAATGGCGTAGATATAGCAGATGAATATAATGATTATTTATTTAATAACGAATTCTAAGCGTATTTTTTATGAGACAATAATAATAATAATAAATAAATAAACGATCTTAGAATACTACGAAATAGACATTTTAGGATTCTCAAAACTCAGTCCTAAATGGCTGGTGGCTGGCGGATAAAATCTCTCAGTTTATTGCAGTACTGATAAAGATCCGCCCCCCCCTCAAAAAAATAAGAACTGTGAACAGTAAGCTCAATGTGTAGAGGAGAGAAATTACAAACATTTCTGTGAATTCACTTCCGAAGAGCTTCGAAATTAATTTTTAAGAAATCGTCGAAATGTTTGTAATTTCTACGGAGCCTAAAGCCTATTTTAGAATGAAAGAGATGACGATTAATAATATTTTTTAAATGGCATATAACTGAGAATGACGGGTAGAAATATCAGGCCGTGGGCAGCGCCGATCAGGACAATCCCTAAATACATTCGAAAATAGAAAACCTGAAAGATTTGCGAATGAGCAAAAGCTAAAACGATAATTCCCAAGAATTTGGTGATCGTGATGCCGGACAACACCTGTAAACAAACAAACAAAACAAAACAAATAATTAACATGTGGCATTTATTACAATTTGAAATTTGATTTCTTACCGAGCTGCCCGTTTCAGAAAGAGCTTCAACGACTTTTTCCGGCGAACTTGCTAATTTAGAACGCGTGAAATCATAAATTATATGTCCACAAAACTCCACCGTTATGCCAGCGCCCTAAAATAAATAAAAAAACAAATCAAATTCCTCATTTTTTTGTTTATTTTTTTTTTTTCTAACTTGCCATCGTAAGGTTGACGAGGCTGACTGCGTTGAGGGTGATATTCCAAAAGTACATCATGCCAGCAAGATTAGCGACGACCATCGCGACCAGGCAGGTGGTGAGGAAGGCACAAAAAAATTGCAGGCCGCTCACCAAAAAAAGGAGAGCAACGCAAATCGCTAATAAACTATAACCCAACGACGTGCCAGAATCCACTCCAATTGTTAAATATTGTTCATAAAAGACATAAAAAACACTAAAAAGAGAGAAAATTTAAAAAAATATTAATTAGAATTAAGCTAAGTAAGCTAAAACAAATCAACTCTGCGGGGTCGGCAAACAAATTCATTAATTTTGTAGGCCTAGAAGAAATTCAACTGGTGTCTAATCTCCTGGGAGAGATCAAATTCCCACCCCACACGTCAATCGACTAAAATTAGTGAATTAGTCCTTCCTTTTTTATCACATCTAAGGTCAATTGTGAATCGAATAAATAAGAAATTTAATTTCCTTCCTTCTCTTTGCTGCCCTCTTCAAGTTCAATGTCTACCCTGATTTTATGCTTTAAAAAGAAATACCTATAAGGGAAAACTTCAATGTCCATTTGAGTTTTGTTTTGGATCATATCCTGAAGAGACGACGCCACAAGTCTGGCCTCTCTCAGCGAGGCGATATAATCAGCATCGTTTCTAAATCGAGTGTGAAAACTCATAAATTGCGTCTCAAACACTTCGACTACCCCCTCGTCGTTGAATATATAATTCAATCCCTGAAAAGTACAATTAATTTATATCTTTGAAAATAATATAAAATCACAACCGATTCTAACTTACATGGCTGTAGGCAGCCAATCCGCCCTTCGGGCATTTCGTTGTGGGCGGACTCTTCAAGAAGAGAGGAATCCTCCATGAGAACTCCCGGTTGGAATCCGACCGGTGCCTTTCCATGTGCACGACTCACAAGTTGTTTCATCTTAAAAAAAATAAAAAGGTTGTCGACAACATGAATGGGGATCAATAAGAATTTAAGAATTTTATAAAAGTGTTTGTGTCAGAAGAATTATTGCATCATTAGAGACGTATCTCAATTGAGCTAGCTTGTCGAATTTCTTGTGAAAAGGAAAATCCAAAAACAAATTTCTCTGAATCTGGTGATAGAAGGCCTCCAGAAACTAGAGCAGCCGGAGGCCATCGGGATTTAATATAAAAATAAAATATAATTGTGGTCTAAAGTCAAATGAAGGCCTCAGCAGCCGAGAGACTTCAAAATTAAAATAAAAAACAAAAGAACGCTCACTTTCAGACAATAAGAGCCATTGGCAAACATTCTGCAGCAATTATCGATGGCCACCCAGGTCAAAATAATCATCAATCCAAGACATTGGAGGGTTCATTATATGAGTTCTGAAAATAACAAATAACAAATAAAATGAGATGATCTCCAGCTGACTTCTATTGGAAGAAAAACGAACTCACATTTCAGGAGATTTCGCTGAGGCATACAATTGCGT
>JAKCPI010017528.1:0-10171 GCA_023213315.1 Euborellia annulipes | reverse complement strand
TTTTTTTTTTTAATCACTCAACCCTGCCGAAAATAATAGCATTCTATATTTTGAGTTTGTCATCTCAACTGTGCACTCCACATCAACAATTTAAAATAATACAATTAAATTATAAATTGCTTTATTTTTTACCTTTTTTTATAGGTTTTTTGAGGAAATTAAAATTTCTTTTTTTCTATCCTTTGTATAACGTTTGATAAACATTTTCTCGTATGCTTCAATAGGAAATACAAATTTATAAAGTTGGTTTTACAATTTATGCAAGGAAAGACTGGACCTAATGAAACAAAAAAATCAAAAACATTAATACAAAAAATGTGGCTGAGAATTTATTTGTTTAAATTTGTAATTCACAAATAAGAAAGATTTTATTTAAATATTTATTTTATGTTCATATGTCAGATTATTAAAATGATCCAAATTAAATATAAAAAGTTAATTAATATTTCATTTAAATGTTCGAATTTCAGAAAGATATTTAAAAAGAAAACATATTGCAAATAAAAGACAGAAGAGAGAGAATAAATTATAAAATAATATTTAATTACCAATATGTATTGGATATTTTACATCCTCGTTTGACATGTCTTCTTGCTTGATAACCGACATCATTTTTTACTAATTTAATATGCTGAATTTTTAATTATAATTCAATAATTCTGATTCTAATATTAACCAAAGTATAAAATTAGAATACACAATTATTAATTGGGTATAAAAATCATAAGTATAAACCAGGGAAAATAACTCACAGGATTTGACCAGGGAATAAAAATAATTTGACCCTGGATTTGACATATGAAAAATTGCATGCGCCAGAGTAAAGAGGCGCTAGCGTCGCAGTTTTAGATTCGGTAGCTCCGCCCACTATTCTCAGATAAAACCATGTTGATGCAAGGTATTTCGAATAGAGTCTATTCGAAATACCTTGGACTGATGTAAAAAACCAACTCCCTGAAGAAAAAAAAAAAAAAAAAAAAAAAAAAAAAAAAAAAAAAAAAAAAAAAAAACAGGTAAAAACATAACACAAATAGATTTTATTTGAATTTCCTTTCTCAACGGGGTTCGCGCAAGCGCATCCAAGTTTTATCGGTGATATTGGTATAAAACTACAAAATCATGTATAAAACCCAACTTTGCTTTATCGACGAGTGGACGGGAATGCATGGAAGACGCTGTAAGAATAATTGACCAGGAGCTCCAGTTAAATAGGCCAGGGAATAAACGGGAAGGGACATCACGTAGTGAAAAAATGGAGTGTTTAAAAATCGGTTTAGAACGACTGCCTACAGCGCCTCTTAACGGCAGCGCCAGTGAAACATGAAAGGCTTTTCTCCCGAATGATTAAAATACCCTGAATAAAACTATATCGTATCTATATGGTTTCTCACCCAAATGAATAAAATTGTTAAGTGAATGGTTTTTCTCCAATTTAAATAAAAAGCATAAAGTTACAAGTTAACATATATATTTATTAAAATTAAAAAAAAAAATATACAATAGATTTAATACTATTATTAAAATAAATATAACAAAAGCATATAAAATATTTCTTTTTTCCAGTCAACCTCTAATAAAAAGCATAAAGTTCCAAATTAACATAACATATATATTCATTAAAATTAAAAATGACTAAAGTAAACATTATTGTTGTTCATAAAAAATTCGAAAAAAATATACAATATATTTATAATTATAGGATAATTATTATTAATTTTGGAATTGTTCAATTTTGAAATGCTCGGAGCAAACCTCGTAATGAGTATGAATATTTGTTGATTTGTTAAAGAAATCAGGATTATTTACTGTATAATTTGTATCCATGAATCTCGAAGCTGTATGTTCAGTGGAAAACAAAACATTTTTATATTTTTCGTTCCTGGATCACTGGATATCTGGAGCTCGGCACACATCTTTTCCTCTCCGGTTACATGCTGTACGAACACATACATATATATTTATATTTTTTGAAATGCCAAAACAAATAAATTGAGCTAAAAAACCAACCTGATTTTGTATATTTGAAGAAATTCAATCGTTGACAATTTTGATCAGTAAACACATTGACTTTGTTTCATATGCTTGAAATGACAGTTATTCACTGGTTTTTTGAAAATAACCGTAATGGACCAATGGGAACAAATGTGTCTCCTGCGCATGCGCCAGCGATCAACTCAGGCGACACTAGCACCATCATACGCCAGCGCCAGTTATATTCATTCTGAACATAGGAACTATATCTCAAAACGTACACCAAATCGCTCCATTGACTTGTCCCCCCCTAAGGGGGGGGGGAAAGGGGGTAACAGGGGGGTGCACTCCAATAGGAGAATTTGAAATTGTGTGACGTCACGATTGCCACCCCAGTGAGAGTTTGATACTTTTATCCGCTAGAGAGCAGGGTAGTCAACCGATGAAATGATCATGTGATTTCTATATATATATTATATTCAAATATTGTCAAATACGTTAAAATTGTCATTTAAGAGATAAGTATTGGATTTCATTATATACTTAAAAATGTTTTTAATTATATTTATATGTTTATTAACTACATTTCCATTTATATTTTTAGGAAAAAGAAAATGTTTAGCAAAAAATTGCAATAATTATGACAAACTAATGAAATTGATACCCTAAAGATCATTCGATTTGGGCACAGTATTCCTAAAAATAACAGTCACCTGTGAGATCTTTCACAACAAATAACAAACAAAAATAATGGAAACATCAAATAAGATAAGTAATTTTTCTAGTAAAACTATGATAAATATTAGTGAAAATCAAACAATTGTCAGTATTTTTGACAATAGTTTGAGAACACCAAATATTCTTCAAAATTTATTATAGAAATGGAGAAAGATCATCCATTAAATGATACATCAAATTCCTTAGAAGTTTTTTCTTTTGCAGAGGATTCAGATGTTATTCGTCGACAAAACTATCAACTGGACAACTCGCCTAATTTACCAGAAACTAACGTTACTAATTCTTTTTCAGATCGTCACAAATCTATAACAAATGACAATTTAACTTTATTTATTTATCTCTTGTGTATTTTTGTTCATTTTTACATATTATAAATTTTTGTATTTCTTTTTTGTATTCTGTACCCCAAAAGGTATAAAATATATTTATCTGTATTTTTTTTAAATAAATATTATTTTATCTTTCCAAAATATCTGATGTTTATGTTATAAAAAATACCCATAATCTTTCTATATTAAAAAAAAATTACTTATTAACAGTAAAATAATATTCATATATATTTACACAGAATACCTAATTTTAAATTTAGCGGCTAAAATTTGGTTTGAATTTTGCGCAAATTCCCTGCGTTCTGATTGTGCCACCCTAATGGCGGACAAAAACCAGAAATTAACATTGAGTACGCTCTCTGTTTATATATATATCTCTGTGGGGGGTAATTCCTCGAACCCCGAGATTTGAAAAAAAAAATACTTTTTTTTTCGAAAAAAAATTTATTTTTATTGTAAAATTTTAAAAAATAATACTTAAAAAATTTGATTTGTATTTATATTCTGACAACAAGTACAGAATGCGCGTTTAAATTATCGAAATTAAGAAAAAAATAGTGTGTTGTGAGACCAGAAACACCAGATTACCCCCCCCCCCACACACCGCCCGAGAAACCCCTCTGGATCCGCCCTTGGTCTCAGGCTATTGCCCATTTAAGAAATAAAGAAAGAAGTCGGACGAGAGGAGTATCACATCAAAGAAGATATCAATATGAAGAACCAGGTGATATGATGTAGGATGAGGATGGGCAATGGCCTGGCGGTCAGTGTAACCTGGAAAGAAGATAAGGAATGTGTCATTTGCCAACGGGGGGCCATGTCGATGAGCCACGTCTTCGAGTGCGAGGAAGTAAAAAAAGAATCTGGACAATACCACAAGAAAGAAGGTAGAGGAATTGAAGACAGTGGTGTGAGAAGAGAGCAGCTCCTGGGAGAGGTCAAAGAGGACTTGGTAAAGGATTGGGAGAAATGGGAGAATATGAAGAAACTGCCTGGTTAAAGGTGTCCCAAGAGAAGCATTTCGAATAAACTTTTATTTCTTTAATTTGATGTACTTCAGATTTGTATTTTTAAATTTACTGTACGTTGTATTAATGTAAAAAGTAAAATAACATAAAAATATTAAAGAAAGTGAAAGATCTTTATTTAATTAAACATTTAATTAATTCAAATATTTTGTATCCTTATTTTGTCTTATTTTTATTAATTGCCTTTTTTCTAGAATGAATAACTAAATGTCCGATGAGGAGATAGATTTGAAATTAAATTCTTTTGAACATATTTCACACTTGAATTGTTTCTGGGCAGAATGAATACGTAAATGGTCAGTGAGATGTAGATTTTCGATTAAATTGTTTTGAACATATGTCACACTTGAATGCTTTCTGGTCAGAATGAATACGTAAATGTGAGTTGAAATTAGTTTTGAGGGTAAATTCTTTTGAACATATTTCACACTTGAATGGTTTCTCACCAGAATGAATACTAGTAAATGTCTGGTGAGATGATATTTTTGATTAAATTCTTTTGAACATATTTCACACTTGAATGGTTTCTGGCCAGAATGAATACGTAAATGGTCAGTGAGATGAGATTTTCGATTAAATTGTTTTGAACATATTTCACACTTGAATGGTTTCTCGCCAGAATGAATACGTAAATGTCTGGTGAGATTAGATTTTTGCTTAAATTGTTTTGAACATATTTCACACTTGAATAGTTTCTGGCCAGAATGAATACGTAGTAAATGTGTGCTGAGGTAAGATTTTTGACTAAATTGTTTTGAACATATATCACACTTGAATGGTTTCTCGCCAGAATGAATACGTAAATGGACAGTAAGAAGAGATTTCAAATTAAATTGTTTGGCACAAATCTCACATGTATGAGACTTCCTACAATATATTTTTTTGTTAGTAAATGAGATGTTTGAATTCTCCTTTTAGAATTTGAAATATTTTTTTTTTTTTGTTTTTCTTTCTTGGATTTTTCCTGTTTGTTTTTATCTAAGGATTCTTCTTTTTCTGGAAATGAAATATCTTAATCAAAAATAAATAAAAAGTAAAAATAATAAAAACTTAAATATAGAAGGTTAATATTTTCTGCAGGATTGAGTGAAAAAAAAAAATTTATTTTTTCAGCGAGTTTTATTTGACCTTAGAGGTTTAACTAAAAATATAAAACAATGTTTTGACTTTTTTAAAAAGATAACTTCAGAGATAAATAGTTTTTTTTACTTTCTCTTACCTATATATATATATATATGTTAATATATAGAGAGTGAAAGTATTGGATTCATGTAAAAAATTCGATGTCGAGATTTACGTTTTGAGGTCCTCTGAATCCAAAAGAGCGGTTTCTAGGATCTTCAAACCGATTGGCTATATCACAATTGTCCAAGGAAAGCGGTTATAGGCCAGATTTAATTTACAAAGTTGGAAACCACAAAATTTTTCATTTATTTGATGTGTCTTATTTATTTAAATGTATTAGAAACCACTTTATGGTGAAAGACCTCCATTTCGATAACAAAATTGCTAAATGGAGAGACCTAGAAACTATTTTTTTCGATGGACGGGGACAGGGCCGGAACTAGGAGATTTTTTAAGGGGGGCAAAATTTAATTTGCCGCCCCATTCTTAAAATTTTCTATACAAAATTCATATCATTTTACCTTTTTACTTTCTCTTACCCTATATATGAAATATATAGAGAGAGAAAGTATTGCGATCAAGTCAAAAATTCGATGTCGAGATTTTGATGGATATACATGTTTTGAGGTCCCCTGAGTCCAAAAAAGTGGGTCCCGCAAATTGGTCTGTGTGTGTGTGTGTGTGTGTGTGTATGTATGTGTGTGTGTGTGTGTCTGTGTGTGTGTACGATTTTTTTTAGCATGAAGGAGTTTAGCTAGCGGATTGAAATTTTATATTTAACTTAGGTACCTTTGAAGAATCTCAAAATAAGCTTTTGAACAAAATCGGCCAAAAAGTACTAGTACTTTACTGATGTACTTTTTCAGTTTTTTTCGATTTTCTCAAAATTCCCTCCAAAGGATTTTTTTAAAATTCATAAATCAACTATTTTTTAGATGCTCTTTAAAATGTATATTCTCATTTTTGCCGTTGAAATCTTCTGAAGACCACTTTACTCTTGTTCTTCATAGGAAAGTAGAAATGGTTGCCATGGTAACGGAATTTAAATCTTTTTCTTTTTATTAGATTAAAAATCAATTATTATTTAAATTCCCATTTTTTTAAAATTTATTTGTGTCTTTAATTGTTTCAAAGAAAACATATATGTCTCTCTCTCACTTGCAAACATTATCGTCTCTCTCTACTCTTTTTAAATTCCCTTTCCGCCTCTTCCTTCAATAGGCTCAATGTTAATTTCCTATAGGGATTTGTATGTTAATTTCGATTCAAAAGGGGGTCCCCTTTAGAACTTTTTAGGCATTTAAAATTTTTTTTTTCCAATTCTTATGAAATTTTGTATTTATTTACGATTCTATATTGTGTATAAAATGTCCAAATATGAGATTAAAATTTTGAAAAATAACCATAGTTTATTTGAAGCAGTCAACATTTAAAATGCAAGTTTGAAACTAAGGTGCTATCGGAAACTAAATATATCTCGACACAAAAAATCTGGTGTGACCAGCACAGTGCCCAACTTTCTCTTACCGAAGGGTAAGAGAAAGTTGTGTGCTGTGCGCCAGTCACACCAGATTTTTTTAGTAAATCTTTCTTTAATTGCCGCCCCCTGATATCTGCCGCCCGGGGCACTACGCACCCACTGCCCCCCCTCTAGATCCGGCCCTGGACGGGGATAACCCTAACAACAAAATTTGTACCAAACTTACCAATTGTCATTTGAATCCCGTTGGGAAACAAAAGATGAAGGTTTGTTTGGCTACACAAGTTTTCAGCCGATATGTTCATGCAGCTCTATATTTTACTAGAAAGTATGTTGTCAGTCTAGCTAATAGCAGCCAAGCTTTAAGTCCTGGCACTGAAGAATTTATTTTTTTATGGACCAACTTTTTGATACATTAAATAGTATTAGATTTAAAAATGAAAATTCCAATACTCTTTACAAAATACATCGCAGGCCTTTGAGTAATGCTTCCGTCTACATAGATTTTTAGAATAAAGCGAAACGATTGCTGCGTACAATAAAATTTGTATATTCCCTGATAATTCTACAGGTAAACAACAAGCACAAGCTATTTGGAACTGAACTTAACAACGTTTATTGTCAGAGATGACTATCGAGAACTAATAGACCTTTCCATAATATTTTTAGGTGGAGATACAGACAGACAATTTAAAATCAGACCTCCGGGTGCTATGCACAAATCTCGATGGATGGCTAAAGCAATTTATTCCCAAAAGATGGCGTTACTCAGTTCTCAGATTAAACAAACTAACAAAGACAAAGCAGCACTGTTAGATGTCTGTTTATTTATTGTAATATTAATAATATACGTCAAATCATGGCTTCAGTGCATCTCGGCAGTTAAAGCACCCTACAGAGATTTGTGCTTTTTGAAATCATTGAAAGCTCACGAAAAAATTGATTAAACTCTTAGTAGTGAATGATGCAGCTGAAAGAGCGGTCAAGTTAATGCAGGACTTTCCTGGTTTAATTACGGTGGAGGACGAACAGAAACAATATTGTTACGCCGCGTACAAAAACACAGGAAGCTATATCCGGATTGTAAAAAGCAAACATTGAAAAGAACATATCTTCAGTAAAATAATGTCGGTCTTGTCTGCCGTCTGCCACGCTCTATTTGGGCAACTTTCCTTTGGAATTTTGAAACTAAATTTTTTATGCTAAAAGAGTATCTTCTAGAGATTTCAGGAAAATTATTTTCATCCAGAAATCCCTAAAACTTTTTGAGGTATTTAATCCTAAAGTTACGAATTCTCTCAAAGGAAATGTTTAGAGAAATATTTATGTATTCTTTGCATTTGTGTATTCTATGATTGTAAATAAATCCTCAAGCAGGCACCAAGGGCGTTAAACAGGGGGGGGGTAATTATCCCCCCCCGAGATTTGAAAAAATACTTTTTTTCGAAAAAAAATTTATCTTCAATGTAAAATTTAAAAAATTAATATTTTTTTTTTTTTTTTTTTTTTTTTTTTTTTTTTATTTATATCCTTAAATGGGTTTACATTTATTGCAGGATAAAGGCCAAGGTTGTGCAGTTATCCAATTTTTTTTTGGATACTGATATGGCCTGTACATGATTACAGTAGACACTAGATATTACATACAATATGTATAGTTGGTTGGAGTTGAAGTTATTTTGTTGTAAGTTAATAAAGTTTCTTCATTATATATTATTATACTTATTACATTATATCACAGTAGTATAGTATAGGCTTTAACATTCAATTCAAGTAAGCATACTTGTGTCTATTCTTATAATGAACTTAAATCGAACGACAATGTCTCCGAATACCTCACTGCTGGGAAAACACATATGTCCAGTAATATTTTCTAAAGGTAAATTTCGAAATATTCATCAAATGATTAAAATTATCCCAGGAGTTGACACACGCGGCCGCACTATAGGAGAAGGATCCTTTGTATTTTTCCCCGCGATGTTTAGGGAGAGAGATAATATTTCTCTTTCTTAAGTTGACATTATGAACATCAGTTCGAAACTTTAACCTGTCAAGGAGATAGGGCGGAGTTTTATTTTTAAGTATTTTATAGCAAAGACAAGCAAGGTGGTGTTGCCTTCTATTGGTCATACTCAACCATCCAATAGTTTGCAGCTTGGGTGAGATGTGCGCTCTGCGACTCAACCCATAGATAAAACGAAGACATGAGTTCTGAACCCTCTGAATTTTTGTCCTTTCACTTGCATTTAAACATGGCCCATACACAATGTCACAATGATTGAAGTGTGACAGAACCAGTGAATCTGACAAGGTTTTTTTCGTTCTTTCATTTAGGCAATGTCTATGAGAGAACATCATTTTGAGTGATGTGTATGCCCTTCGAGTCATTTCAGCTACATGTTCTTTGAATTTTAAGTTTGAATCAATTATGACACCTAAACTTTTGCATGACTCAGATATTTGAATAGGGGTTCCATCTATATTTATAATAAAATCAGATATGATTATGTTGCGTTTATTCCCAAATAAGACAGCGCAACATTTTTTAGGATTTAATTGTAGTAAGTGCTGTTGGGAGATTTATACTTAAAAATTTGATTTGTATTTATATTCTGGCAAACAAGTACAGAATGCGCCTTTAAATTACCGAAATTAAGAAAATATTGTGTATTGTGCGACCAGTCACACCAGATTACCCCCCTCCCCACCAAGAAACACCTCTGGATCCGCCCTTGGCAGACACTGGATTGGAATACTAATGATAATATTTTTTTAATTAATTATTAAGAAAAGCCGAAGGGTCGCCGCAGGTGGGCCCCGAGCCAGCTCTAGGGGGGTCCAGGGCATGGGCGTCCGCAGGATTTTTTGCAGGGGGCAATGATTTTTTGCAGGGGGGGCAAGCCACTTCAAGATAAGTTAAAAAAAACGTATTTTGATATTAATAATGTTATACATCCCTTAGTATTTAAAGCTTTCAAACCGCGGCAAGGTGGATGTTTAGTGTAAAAGATTTTTTTGTATTTTTTTCTTTGTTTTATACATTTTTTTGTATCATTTTAATTTTTCAGGGGGGGGGGGGCAAGTGCCTGGTTGCCTGCGGACGCCCATGGTCCAGGGGGCTAGTAGCCTTTTAAAATCAGTGGAGTATTATTTAATTAAAGAAAAGAAGAAGAAGAAGAAGAATCATTCATTGTTAGTAAAAGAATTTGATTTTCGGTTTAACTGTGGTTTATTTGTAAAATTTACAAGGTTTCGGTCACTCATTCTGTGGCCTTCTTCGGGTACAATTCAGCTAAGATGTAACAACCTTTGTAATTTTTAGCTGAATTGTACCTAAAGAAGGCCACAGAATAAGTGGCCGAAACGTTCTAAATCTAACTACAGTTAAACCGAAAATCAAATTGTTTTACTAATGATAACAACTGTGAAAGCCTAAACTCCCAAAAATCATTCTTTGTAACCGTTTATTCAACACATTATCCCTCTTAAGACAGAGGAGT
>JAKCPI010017527.1:0-10701 GCA_023213315.1 Euborellia annulipes | reverse complement strand
ATTTTAGGGGGGTCAGGGGGTGATTGAACTTTCTGATGTCTAAAATACCATTTTTCAATTATTTACACCCTAAGAAAGCGCCATTTTAAATTTTATTAAAATCGAATGAAAAATAAATTTTAGGGGGGCTTTCTTCTAGGGGGTAGATTGAACTTTCTGATGTCTAAAATACCATTTTTCAATTATTTACACCCTAAGAAAGCGTCATTTTAATTTTTATTAAAATCGAATGAAAAATAAATTTTAGGGGGGTCAGGGGTGATTGAACTTTCTGATGTCTAAAATACCATTTTTCAATTATTTACACCCTAAGAAAGCGTCATTTTAAATTTTATTAAAATCGATTGAAAAATAAATTTTAGGGGGGTCAGGGGGGTGATTGAACTTTCTGAAGTCTAAAATACCATTTTTCAATTATTTACACCCTAAGAAAGCGTCATTTTAAATTTTATTAAAATCGAATGAAAAATAAATTTCAGGGGGGTCAGGGGGGTGATTGAACTTTCTGAAGTCTAAAATACCATTTTTCAATTATTTACACCCTAAGAAAGCATCATTTTAAATTTTATTAAAATCGAATGAAAAATAAATTTCAGGGGTCAGGGGGGTGATTGAACTTTCTGATGTCTAAAATACCATTTTTCAATTATTTACACCCTAAGAAAGCATCATTTTTAAATTTTATTAAAATCGAATGAAAAATAAATTTCAGGGGGGTCAGGGGGGTGATTGAACTTTCTGAAGTCTAAAATACCATTTTTCAATTATTTACACCCTAAGAAATCGTCATTTTAAATTTTATTAAAATCGAATGAAAAATAAATTTCAGGGGGGGTCAGGGGGGTGTTTGAACTTTCTGAAGTCTAAAATACCATTTTTCAATTATTTACACCCTAAGAAAGCGTCATTTTAAATTTTATTAAAATCGGATGAAAAATAAAAAAAATAAAATTTTAGGGGGGGGGGCGCAGAGCGGAAAAATCTTTTCAAATGTCGAATTGTTAGGGGAGGAAGAGTTTTTATTTTTCATTTTAAAGATTTGATAAATATATTTTTCATAAAGCGAGTTAGATCCTGTTTTCCAATGCTTTGCTATGGGGTAATTGATAACCCCAAAAACGGGGGTTCCCTACCCCTAATTCGATATAATGATAGCCTAAAACCACCCCGGAAAATTCCCTACCCATTAAAAAAAACTCCATGAAAATCGGTCCAGTAGTTTCGGAGTCTATGCGTTACAAACAGACAGACAGACAGACAGACAGACAGACAGACAGACAGACAGACAGACAGACAGAAGAGATTGTCTTTTATATAATAGTATAGATATAGATATTATTGAGTTTTTTTTTTTAAGTTTTTCATTTTTAAATAGGTTTTAATAAATTAACGAAGGTAAATAATCAGGTAATTATTTATTAGGCCTAATTACCGTAAAAAGACATCCATCCCCCGGGACCCTCTATACGAATACGCCCATGGTATTCGTATTCTAACAATCAGGCTCAATTAAGACCCAATAGTATAAACAAAATTCATTTTTGAACTTGGTCTAAAATGCATTGATTGCCCTCGGGCCTTGGTGTAGTGGCTATCGTGTGCTGGCCTTCTAGGGGGGTAGCGGGTGCGGCCGATGATTTTATTAGCATTAAAATGATACTTATTAATGTATCGGCTTGTATTTTGTTGGATTGTTACATGGAGGGTGGCAGTTTCTCGTAATTCCTTTCTCAATTCTTTATTTATAATCAAACAAGTTTTTATTTAAGATCACGCAATCTTGAAAATAAAAGAACTGATTGAATTCACAACATGTTAAAGTTTTATTATTATATAAACTTAAAAAACTCCAAGTCAAATTAAAGTTTTCTTTCTCTTCTGTTTTTAATTGGGGGTGAATTAATTGCATTCCAAAAAAAAAAAAAGAAAATTGAAGATAAAAACAATCATACCACAACGAACTCTTAATACTTAAAAAATCTGGAGTGACTGGTCGCCATGGGCGTAACTAAGGAGCTGCCGCCCCCCCCCCCCTAGAAAGTTCCCTGCCCCAAGAAAAATTGGAGTTTCCAGGCCCCCGGTTCCATGCTCCCCCCTCAGCCAAATTCTCTAGTTACGCCCATGCTGGTCGCACAACTTACCCAAAGGTAAGAGAAAGTTGTGTTCTGTGATTGTCCCCACGGATTTTTGTGTATTTAATTTCCGGGGATATATCAGAACTCAAATTTTATACTTGAGCTAAGTAGGTAACCATGTCGCAGAGTTTTATTAACCTGGACAATCCCAATTTGGCTGATATCTCCAATACTCCACTAGAATCACATCACTGCCACAATCTCAAAAGCGACAACATTAAAGTTTTTCTGATATACATTGTTTCGATTAGATAATATATCATTTTTTTAGGACATAATTCATAAAAAATACTATTAATTATAGATTTGAAAAAATATTCCGTGTTTAACGCAATTTTCAATTTTTTTTGGCGCTTGTCACACTAATGCGTAACAGGGCCCAAATAAGAAAGCCTGGACCCCAAATATCTATATATATAAAAATGAAATGGAAAAAATGTATGTATGTATGTATATGTTCTATAGAAATCCACAATTTCCAATGAATCTATTTGAAATTAAGTACACATATAGTACATGGACCAGGGAGTAACGTAGTAATAATTTGAATCTCTAAATATTTCTGGGGAATTAATTATAATCAAATTTCTTCAATATCTGGATAAAAAATTTAGATTTTTGACATCTTTATGACATGATTTATAGCCACCTTGAGGCAGACCCTTTGGGCAGGTATAAATAATCCCTTTTGTTTTCCTAGACAGTACCTCACTTGGACTCAAGGTTCTATCTTAAAATTTGTAATGCAAAAAAAAACTAACAAAATCCAAAGGCGAGCAAGGGGTCCAGGGGGCGCAGCCCCTGGCTAGGCGGAGAGCCCGCCGAAGGCGGGCTTTGCGACTAGTATATTATAAAAATAACGGTTATCGAATAAAGTCTTATATGGCCTAAGCTGACGAAAAGACTGTGGAAGTGTGAATGAGAACAAAGTGTGACTGTTTTAAAATACACAAAAAAAAATATATATATATATATATATATATTGGCAGAAACTAAATATATGTCGGCACAAAAAAATCTGGTGTAACAAGCACAGAACACAACTTTCAATTACCAAAGGTAATAGAATGTTGTGTGCTGTGCGATCATCACACCAGATTTTTTTTATTAAAAAAAATATATATATTTTATACCGAAATCATATCATGTGGCTGATAACTTATATCAAGGCCCCCGGGTGTGGCGTAGTAGGTAGCGTGCCTACCTCCTATACCAAACGTCGCGGGTTCGGACCCAGGCAGTCAGATGATTTTATTTAAGCCATTTGGATACCAGATGGCTTAAATAGAAATGCCTGAACCCCAAATTGATTTATTAATTACAACGGTTATCGTCAAAGTCTTAAATGGCCTAAGTTGCCGAAAAGACAGTGCGAATGTGTGTGTGAGTGTGAGTGTGAATGAGAAAAAAGTGTGAATGTTTAAAAAAAAAAAAAAAAAAAAAAACTTATATCAAGGAAAGTGCAGACGCTGAGACTGGCAGCCAAAATTTTTTTGTTTAATTGGCTGACGTTTTGATCTCAATAGAAGTCTTTCTCAGGAATATACAGCTGTATTTTTTAAACGACACAAATAGACAAGCCCGGAGGGGTTTAGAGGAATTAATATTTATTTATTTATTTCTCTTCTACGGACTATTTTGTCCATTATACAAACAAATACAAAATTTTGTGTGTGTTTACAGTGTACTGTTACAAAATTAATAGGTTTACTCATACTTGAGTATATCCAAGGTGTGAACAATGCTCAATACATAACTAGGAATATTTCTCGAATCATACTGATTTACAAAACTACATATACGATTCAAAGGGCAGTTACCAGTATAGGAATTTTTATAATATTCCAAATTGAAGAGTGGAATAAATCTGGAGGGTCTATTTGGAACTCGAAAGCTCAATGCACCCAAAAGGTCATAAATTAAAGAAGAAATTAAAAAAAAAATGACAGACAAACTCTCCCATTCGGGTATGCCACTATCAAAACGAATAGAGAATATTTATTTTCCCACCCTACAATAATAAAGTTATAAAAGAATCAATAAGAGATTGATGGATGGATGTATGCAGAATATGCTCAAGTCAAAGGACAAGTGATTGGTCATTTATCACTCACTCACAGTGGCGATAACAGTGAAGAGAGAGAGAGAGAGAGAGAGAGTCTTAGGGCCAAAAGGGTTTGTCTGATTGATGCTCTCTCTCTCTATTCTTGGTGAGAAAACCAATCACGGTTGCCATTTGCTGCCTTTCACACACACACACCATAAAAGAGACAAGGAATCTTCTCTTTTCACGGTCCATACAAATTACTCACATCTTTTCTATTATAATTTTATATTCAGAGTATAAAAGGCTAGCGATGAATAGATAAATTTTAATAATAGCGCCAACAAATGAGTATGGATTATTATTGAGTTTTTATTTAATATTACAAGAAACTACACGGGTGGGTATGAGAAGAACATTTTTACTTTCTCTTACCTCTATATATATGTTAATATATATAGAGAGAGAGAAAGTATTGGATTCATGTCAAAAATTCGATGTCGAGATTTTGATGGATATACACGTTTTGAGGTCCCCTGAATCCAAAAAAGTGGTTTTCGCGACATGGTCTGTCTGTCTGTCTGTGTGTGTGTCTGTGAACAAAATATCTCAAGAACGAAAAGAGCTAGGAGGTTGAAATTTTATATTTAAGTTAGACACCCCCATGGGACGTGACACGAAGCTTTTGAACAAAATCAGCCAAAGAGTACTATTACTTTACTGATGCACTTTTTCAGTTTTTTTCGATTTTCTCTAAATTTGCTCCAACGATTTTTTTTTTAAATTCAAAAATAAATTATTTTTTAGATTCTCAATAAAATGTATATTCTCATTTTGTCATTGAAATCTTCTGAAGACCACTTTACTCTTGTACTTCATAGAAAAGATAGGAGAAATGGTTTCCATGCTAACAAAATATAAATATTTTGCCATACTTATAAATTGTACATCTTGAAAATCGAATGTACCCTACTGTCGGAAACTAAATACATGTCGACACAAAAAATCTGGTGAGACAAGCACAGTACACAACTTTCGATTACCGAAGGTAAGAGAAAGTTGTGTGCTGTGCGCCAGTCACACCAGATTTTTTATTTATTGAAAATTAAATATATTTACAGGTCTATTATCCAAGCAAAAACATCTTAGGCCAGTCAATATCGACATTTAAATCGCAAAACGTAAAGTATTTCTGCAATTTAGGTATGTTATTTGGACCCCTTAGGGGAGTGTGAAACAACATTTTGCAAGCAAAAACAAGTTGTGCTTCCCGTGTAATATGAGAAAAACTTTAAAATTTTCGCACTTTTTTCAGTTTTTGCAGTTTAATTCAAAAACTATGAGCTTTTTGACATTAGTTGTTATTATCATTTTTAAAGTACATTAAATTTCAAACAATTGAAGCCAAACGACAGCTCTGTATCTCTAATAGTTTTTGAGATATGATGCAATTCCATGTAGGGTTATTTAATACTTGTATTCAGGGTTGCCACATAATAAAATGCTCAATGTAGGACAATAGGAAATGGACATATATATATATATATATATATAAATTTTTTAGGTGATAATAATGCTAATTTATTTTAAGTTATTTATTTAATAACCACATTCAAAATCTGAACTTATATTTTTCTATCACTCTTCGCGCATTTTAATAATTTAATTTAATGTTGTTTCGAACTTTCTCATAAAATTGTACGCAAATCTTAAGCCAAGTATATTCTTGTAACCAGTTGTAATTAAAATGACATTTCCTTTTCTTGTTTGAAGTGTCCATTTTTATCTCAAAATAAAAATTGAATATATATCAAAATCTATACAGAAAATAATTATTTTGTTATATTAGATCGTTGCAAATGAAATTCCCGGATTATACACTTGAATATAAATATCGATCATTTCATTTGCAACGACCTAACAATATATTTTAAAACATAATGGGCTTACAATTCAAATCTGAAAAAATTTGTTTCAAATTCAATAAAAAAACAGTGCAAATAGAAGCTTTATCCACCTAAAAGTTCAAATCCAAACGGAGCGATACAGCGCTTACTGCAGTGGCGAAAAGTGGAGAAGTTTGTAGTAAAACGCAAATTTTTTTGTTGGGATAAATTAATGTTATGTTATTGTGTTCATAAAATCATATCCGGGCGTTTAGAAATCGATTATACAGATTTATAAAAACCAACTTAATATTTTATTTTCAAAGTAGGACACATTAGGCTTCATTGTAGGACGTAGGACATTCATTGGGATTGTAGGTCTGTCCTACCGAAAGTAGGACGCGTGGTAACCCTACTTGTATTATTGGAATTTTTGTTTTTTAAAATTACAGGAGAACTATAAGAGTTAATGACCCCGTTTTGCGCTTAAATGAAAGGTAATTAAATGTGCTAAAACTCAATTTCTCTCAATTTTTCTCTAAGCATGAGCGGTTATGCCGATATTCGGCTTAAAACATAAATAAAATTGAAACATTTCTGAAAACCATGCTAATATTTCAAGCATCATATCTCAAAAACTATTAGAGATACGGAGCTCTAAGTTGGCTTGAATTGTTTGAAATTTAATATACATTCAAAATGATAATAACAACTAATGTCAAAAAGCCCATAGTTTTTTAATTAAACTGCAAAAACTGAAAAAAGTGCGAAAATTACGCAGTTTTTCTCGTACTACGCGGGAAGCACAACTTTTTTTTTTTACTTGCAAAATGTTGTTTCACACTCCCCTAAGGGGTCTAAATAACATACTAAAAATGCAGAAATACTTTACGTTTTGCAATTTAAGGCCTTTTTTTTGTCTTTATTGACTGGCCTATCTGTAACCATTATTAATTCATTTTAACACTTCCTTGCCTCAAATAGCTATTCGGTAAACAAAAACTTTAAAGCCAAAGCGTTAACATTGAGTAAATAGTGTTAAAAATTAATGTCATGTCTAGGGGGTGCCTTTAATATTTTAACGTCGTATTTAAAATAAAAGATGGCGTCTTTAACCTAAAAAGTAAGGTTATGATTTTGATAGCTTTTTAAATAAAAGCAACATGTTAACCCGTCGCTGCTTTTTATTTCAAATCTATTATTATTAGTAATTCTCATCCCTAATGGAATTTAATTTTTTAGGATACATCCATTCAGATAGAAATAGTTTAACGTGATAAGAATAAAATCTACCAACATAACAAAAATAAAAATCCTAAAATTTTATAAAATTTGGTCAAATCCTATATTTATTGATTTGAATGGATACTAAAAAGATGTATTTACATTCTACCAACATAACAAAAATAAAAACCCTAAAATTTTATAAAATTTGGAAAATCCTATATTTATTATTTGAATGGATACCGAACAAAGCATTTATATTTTTTACTATTTGGAATGCATAATAAAAGATCTATTTATGGGATAACTTAATATTTAATAAACAAAAATGATTAAATAATATTTAAATGTAGTATTTCACAAAAAGAAGTGAAATCTCAGCCAAGGGCGGATCCAGAGGTGCTTCTCGGGTAATCTGGTGTGACTGGTCGCACAGCACACAATTTTTTTCGTAATTTCGGTAATTTAAAGGCGCATTCTATACTTGTTTGCCAGAATATAAATACAAATCAAATTTTTAAGTATTAATTTTTAAAATTTTACATTAAAAATAATTTTTTTTTTCGAAAAAAGTATTTTTTCAAATCTCAGGGGGTAATTACCCCCTTTACCCCCCTCCCACTTGTATCCGCTCTTGATTTCCCCTCGACTCTGGGCAAACATAATGCTAGTAGCCCCTTTTTGCATCTCCGATGTTTTTGGCTGACAAGGAGAGTACACGGTTGACTCGTCACCGATTTTGATCTCCTTTTATCTGGTGAATCTATACTGAAAAATATTTGTATCCTGATCGAACTTTTTGTCCAATGCGCCCTGTAACAATTTTTTTTTCATCTGAAATTTTAAAATCTGAAAAGGATTGTTATAAGGCTCAAAGAAAAGCATATCGACAATAAAAGCTAATAGCCTAACGGGTAGAGGAGAGGGTTAGTAATCCAAGGATCCCAAGTACAAAACTTGGGTTGTCTTTATTATTTTTTTTTTTTTAGTATTATTTATTGTATAAAAAATAAATATTATATTTATATTATAAAAATATTTTATTTATATTTGCGACATATTTATTACATATTACATATTTATACAGAAAAAACTAAACTGACACTTCCTGTTGACAGCAAATGTATTGGCGAAATATTTCTTTTGATATTTCATAAGGAATTAATAAAGAATTAATTTTCTATATCTTACTGCCTTATTTTATATTTTAATTATTCATTTATATATCTAATTGATTTATTATTCATTGTTTTCTGTATAAATATGTCGCAAATATAAATAAAATATTTTTATAATATAATATTTATTTTTTATATAATAAATAATACAAAAAAAAAAAAAAAAATGACAACCCAGGTTTTGAACTTGGTATCCCTGGATTACTAACCCTCTCCTCTACCCGTTACGCTATTAGCTTTAGTTGTTGATATGCTTTTCTTTGAGCCTTATAACAATCCTTTTCAGATTTTAAAATTTCAGATGAGAAAAAAATTGTTACAGGGCGCATTGGACGAAAAGTTCGATCAGGATACAAATATTTTTCAGTATAGATTCACCAGATAAAAGGAGATCAAAATCGGTGACGAGTCAACCGTGTACTCTCCTTGTGAGATATTATTATCAAGGAAGAAGAAAAGTTAAAATTTAATTATTATTCTATAATTCATCATTTATATAATTTTTTTGTCATTTAAAATAGAAATAGATATTTTTATTTAATATTATTAGAGTTTGAAAGAAATCATTTTATCCAGTTGTCAAATAAATTAGATCAAAAAAGAAAGATTACAAGGGATGGCAAAATAAAAAAAAAAACTATTTTTACAACCTCCCCCCCCCCCCCATAAAGAAGACATTTAATTTGTAGAAATGTCATCACGCGAATGTCAATGTTTGCCAATAGAGACTCTTTTTTTACGATGATTGATTGTCCTAGAGCTAGCTGATTGTCCCAGAAAACAGGAGTATATCTTAGCGGAGGGGATCGATGTGCGCGCGGAGGCGCGTGCATTTCTGCAAGCCGGTACCGCCGCCACCAACCCGGAACACATCCCATCCATCCATGTACACGCGCATTCCTATTTAGGAACTCAGCCAGGTAGGTAGGTAGGTGTCTCTGTCAATCAATCAATCACTCAATCACTCGCTCACGCACTCTGTATACTTGACTCACTCTGCACACAACTCCCCCACTCACCCCTTTTTTGTTTTTTCATTCTCTATTATCAGTGACGTTCCACAATCAGAGGCAAAAATTTTGGATTATAGTTTCATTTAGTGTATAATAATAATCATTACTAGTAAAGCGCTAGCGGTTAGCTTCCGTCTGTGCCGATCAGAACGCTGATTGGCTAGAGTTCAGGAGGAAGCGGGAGCGGGAATTTTAAAATTTAAGTCAGAGAGGGAAATTTGAAAATTTCTAAACAGTCAGTAAGAATAAATTTGATGCGCGTTCGGCGGGCTTTACCACTGGTAATAATCTATATATATATACCAGGTATATATATAATAGTGGAGTATCCGTCTGTCTGTCCGACTGTACGCTCTGTTTGACCAACTTCCCGTTGGAATTTTGAAACGAAATTTTGCAGTCTTATAAAGGACGTTATGGAGAGTCCCGGAAAAATACTCAGGTCCCGAAATTCCTATAACTTTTTGAGTTATAAATTCCTAAAGTTACGATTTCTCCCATAGGAAATGTATAGAGAAATATTTAAGTATTCTTTGCAGTTGTGTATTCTTTGAATGTAAACAAATCCTCAAGCAGGCAGTGGATTGGAATACGTAGTAATATTTTTTTTTTTTTTTTTCTGGATACCAGATGGCTTAAATAAAAATGCCTGGACCCTAATATATATAAATTCATAAATAACGGTTATCGTAAATGTCTTATATGGCCTGAGCTGCCGAAAAGACAGTGTGAATGTGTGTGTGAGTGTGAGTGAGAAAAAAGTGTGAATGTTTTTAAAAAAAAAATTTTTTTTTTTTTTTTTTTTTTGGCCCTCGGGGCATGGCGTAGAGGTTAGCGTGCTAACCTCATATACCAAACGTCGCGGGTTCGGACCCCAGGCAGTCCGATGATTTTAATTAAGCCAATTGGATACCAAATGGCTTAAATAAAAATGCCTGGACCCCATATATGTATATTTATCAATAACGGTTATCGTAAAAAGTCTTATATGGCCTGAGTTGCCGAAAAGACGGTGTGAATATGTGTGTGAGTGTGAGTGAGAAAAAAAGTGTGAATTTTTTTTTGCCTACGGGCTTGGTGTAGTTGGTAGCGTGCCTACCCTTCTATACCGAACGTTGCGGGTTCGGACCCAGGCAGTCCGATAATTTTATTTAAGCCATTTGGATACCAAATGGCTTAAATAGAAATAACGGGCGGCCATTGGACCCCACAAATGATATA
>JAKCPI010017526.1:0-28445 GCA_023213315.1 Euborellia annulipes | reverse complement strand
TTGGGTCGATTTTAATCAAAAGCTTATTTTGACGCCTGAGGTGGGTGCCTAACTAAAATATAAAATTTCAACCTTCTAGCCCTTTTCCACCTTGAGTTATTTTGTTCCCAGACAGACACATACACACAGACAGACTATGTCGAGAAAACCACTTTTTTTGATTCAGGGGATCTCAAAACGTGTATATCCGTCAAAATCTCGACATCGAATTTTTGACATGAATCCATTACTTTCTCTATATATTAACATATATAGAGGTAAGAGAAAGTATAAAACCTTAATAATAAATAAGTATTTATTGATAATAGGGGGTGAGTAAATAAAATAAGTCCTTTAAAAATTATTTTAATTCAAATTTACCCCTAATAAATAAATAAATACAAAAAATAACACTTGGAAGTGTTTTATTTAAATTGCGGTGATTTTTATCAAGTGAGTCTTTTAATAGTTATTTCAATTTCGAATTTATTCCCAAGTGAATAAATCCCCGTTAGTTTGCAAGTAAATAGAATTTTTTTTTAATAGAGAACTTATTTGATAATTTTTATTCTTGGTCGTTCAGAGAGGAGATGCTACTAGAGCAAGCTTGTTGCCTACCTGTCAGGCGGTCTGTCTTTTAGTTGTATGCGAGTCGAGCCATGAGTCATTCGGTTCAGCTCCACTCTCTCTCTCTCTCCCTCTCGTGTGTGTGTTTAGTTTCTATTATATTGTGTTGTGATTTGTGCAAATAAGACGTTCATCCCCCAACCTCATTACACCACACCCCGTCTGGTCATCTTATTATTAAGGTAATGAATATTTTCATAACGAATTAAATTTTTTTTTTCAATTTTTTTTTTTCTCTCAACATATAATTATAAAATTATCCAATTTTTAATTATATGATGAAGTCTTGTACCCCAGGTGGGAGGGTGAGAAAGGGTGTAAATCACCCCTTCTAATAAACAAAATAGTATTTTTCTTTAAAAATAAAAATTTTTTTTTTGTAAAATTTTTACCTTTAAGCAAATGGATTACTTTCTCTCCCTTCTCACCCTCTACCACCCTAACAGCAAATTTAATTTTCCTATAATTTTTAATAAGAAATTTTTAATAAATAATAGAAAATATTCTTAAACTTTTATAGTGATTTTTTGAGGTGGAATTTGTTTTTTATTGCCAGTGCTTTCTTCTGCACTCGCCTCCCCTATTTATTTATAATTAAAAAAAAATCATTTGGATACCAAATGGCTTAAATAGAAATGCCTAAACCCCCAATATGTATATTAATCAATAACGGATATCGTCAAAGTCTTATATGGCGTGAGGTGCCGAAAATATTATGTGAGTGTGAATGAGAAAAAAGTGTGAGTGTTAAAAAAAAATAAACATTCTACAAACCTGTATCTCTATCTTTCGTTTCGTGAATATATTTCACTACAAAGTTTCCTTTGTTTGTAGTTTTATGTAGAATTCGATCCCCCTCGGCTCACACATCCCCTTATAGATATTTATTAATTCAAATTCACCCTACTCTACAAATCTTCTTAATACAGTATATAGGTACTTTATATAATGTTTTAATGAGGAAAAAATATTTCAATTTTTTTTTTTTGACTTGAAATTAAAAAAAAAAATCTTCTGGTACATGTACTTCATAGGAAGGATATGGGAAATAGTTGTGCATCTCCCAATGGCCAGGGGCTAAAAGGGTGGAATATAAAAAAAAAAATTCTATATAATGTAGAGCCTACTGCGGAAAGCTAGACACAAAAAATATGATGTGACAAGCGCTGAACACAACTTTCAAATACCGATGGTAAGAGAGTTTTTTACTTTCTCTTACCTCTATATATGTTAATATATATAGAGAGAAAAGTATTGGATTCATGTTAAAAATTCGATATCGAGATTTTGATGGATTTTGAGGTCTCCTGCGTCCACAAAAGTGGTTTTCGCGATATGGTCTGTCTGTGTGTTGTGTGTGTGAACAAAATATCTCAAGAACGAAAAGAGCTAGGAGGTTGAAATTTTATATTTAAGTTAGGCACTCCCCTGGGACGTGACACGAAGCTTTTGAACAAAATTATCCAAAGAGTACTAGTACTTTACTGATGTAATTTTTCAGTTTTTTTCGATTTTCTCAAAATTCGCTCCAACGATTTTTTTAAAATTCATAAATCAACTAACTATTTTTTAGATGCTCTTTAAAATGTATATTCCCATTGAAATCTTTTGAAGACCACTTTATTCTTGTACTTCATAGGAAAGATAGGTGAAATGGTTGTCATGGTAACAAAATATAAATATTTTCCCATACTTATAAATTTTACATCTTGAATTCAAATGTATCGTACTGTCGGCAAAAAAAATCTGTTTTTTTTGCCCCCCCCCCCCCACCCTTAAAATGATTATTTTATTTTTAACTCGATTTTAATTTAAAATGACCCTTAGGGTGTAAATAATTGAAAAATTCAAGAAATTCGGATTATTCACCATACAAACAGTGCAACTCACTAACTTATAGAATTTTTCAATTACATGTAATATATTGTTTATAAATTTTACATCTTCAATTCTAATATATCGGCGGAAACTAGATATATGTCGATACGAAAAATCTGGTGTGACAGCTAGCTCAGCACACAACATTCCTTTATTGTGTGCGTTTAGTTTCACCAGATTGTTTTAGGTTTATGAAAGGATATATTCGGACTTGCGAGGTCAAAGAGTTTTGAATAAAATACAACATTTACTAACACAATTTGTTTTATTTAAAAAATAAAAAAAACTTGCCAGGAATAAAATAAGAAACTTATTATTATTCAAATCAAGTGCAAAGAAAGTTTAGTCTCTTGCAAGTTAAGTGAGTTGAAACGTATACTTTAATCGATTATCTCCTTTATTTTCTTTCTTTTTATCTTCAATTCTCTTTATTCTTTTAACATTAATTCCACTTAAAAGTGTAAAATTTATTTTCTACTCGTATTAAAATATTTGAATATATGAAGGTTTTTAATTTAGTCGAAAAATTTAAGTAATTTTCAACCAACCCTCAATGGATGGTGTCGTTAGAATGTATCCTCGGGCCTGTATCCAAGAAAAGATCCTCTTCGACTTGTTAAATATCCATTAGGAACCGACCGAATATTCGGTTTCGGTTACGGTTTCGGCCAGTTTCGGCCAAAAATCATGGTTTCGGCCAAAAAATGGCCGAACCTTTCGGCCGGCCGAAACCAGAGTCTAAAAATCTGGTGTGACTGGCGCACAGCACACAACTTTCTCTTACCCTTCGGTAAGAGGAAGTTGTGCACCGTGCTGGTCACACCAGCTTTTTTGTGTCGAGATATATTTAGTTTCCGATAGCACCTTAGTTTCAAACTTGCATTTTAAATGTTGACTGCTTCAAATAAACTATGGTTATTTTTCAAAATTTTAATCTCATATTTGGACATTTTATACACAATATAGAATCGTAAATAAATACAAAATTTCATAAGAATTGGAAAAAAAAATTTTAAATGCCTAAAAAGTTCCAAAGGGGACCCCCTTTTGAATCGAAATTAACATACAAATCCCTATAGGAAATTAACATTAGGCCTATGAGAGAAGGCGGAGAGACAGACGATAATGTTTGCAAGTGGGAGAGAGAGAGGGAGATATGTTTTCTCCGAAACAATTAAAGACAGAAATAAAATAAAAATAAATGGGAATTTAAATAATAAGCTTAATTGATTTTTAATCTAATAAAAAGAAAAAGATTTAATTTCCGTTACCATGGCAACCATTTCTATCTTTCCTATGAAGAACAAGAGTAAAGTGGTCTTCAGAAGATTTCAACGGCAAAATGAGCATATACATTTTAAAGAGCATCTAAAAAAATAGTTGATTTATGAATTTAAAAAAAAATCCTTGGAGGGAATTTTGAGAAAATCGAAAAAAACTGAAAAAGTAAATCAGTAAAGTACTAGTACTTTTTGGCCGATTTTGTTCAAAAGCTTATTTTCAGCGTGTGGGAAGGTACCTAAGTTAAATATAAAATTTCAATCCGGTAGCTCAATTCCTTCGTGCTAAAAATCTGTCCACACATACAGACACACACACACACACACACGCACGCACACACACACAGACCAATTTGCGGGACCCACTTTTTTGGACTCAGGGGACCTCAAAACATGTATATCCATCAAAATCTCGACATCGAATTTTTGACATGATCGCAATACTTTCTCTCTCTATATATTTCATATATAGAGTACGAGAAAGTAAAAAAATGGGATGAGACTCGCATGCAAAAAAAAAAAAGGTCAAATAATTTGCACTTGAGGGAGAAAAAAATGTTAGTCTCCCTAAAAAAAATCTGGTGTGACTGGCGCACAGCACACAACTTTCTCTTACCTTCGGTAATCGAAAGTTGCGTTCTGTGCTTGTCACACCAGATTTTTTGTGTCGACATATATTTAGTTCCCGACAGTACGAAACATGAATTCAGATGTAAAATTTATAAGTATGGGAAAATATTTATATTTACCATGGCAACCATTTCTCCTATCTTCCCTATGAAATACAAGAGTAAAGTGGTCTTCAGAAGATTTCAATTGAAAAATGAGAATATACATTTTAAAGAGCATCTAAAAAATAATTGATTTTTGAATTTAAAAAAAAATCGTTGGAGCAAATTTTGAGAAAATCGAAAAAAACTGAAAAAGTATATCAGTAAAGTACTAGTACTTTTTGGTCGATTTTGTTCAAAAGCTTCGTGTCCCGGTCCCATGGGGGTGTCTAACTTAAATATAAAATTTCAACCTCCTAGCTCAATTCCTTCATGCTTAAAATTGAACACACACACACAGCACAGACAGACAGACAGACAGACCATGTCGCGAAAACCACTTTTTTGGATTCAGGGGACCTCAAAACGTAAAGATCCATCAAAATCTCGACATCGAATTTTTGACATGAATCCAATACTTTCTCTCTATATATATATTACATATATACATAGGTAAGAGAAAGTAAAAAGGTAAAATGAAAAAAATTTTTATAGGAAATACAAGTTTCGGTTTCGGTTACGGTTTCGGCCGAAACTAAGGTTGAGGCCGAATATTCGGTTTCGGTTTCGGTTTCGGCTGAAAATCTTGTTTCGGTCGAACCCTAATATCCATTTGATTGTTGACCTTTTAGGTTAAACAAATTTCTTCCAAGTTCCTTTATTGAATAGGAAATGTTTCCTTGACAGGTGGTGCTCTCTCGTTGTCACCGGGCGAATTACTAGGTCATTCGTTCACTTGATATCTCAAGTGACCATTTGTTAAGCATAATTATTTCGACAATCAATAGTTAGTCAACAAAAAACATTAATATTAAATAAAAAAAAATGTCATCAAACATAATGGTTAAAATTTACAAAAATTAAAGAAAAAATTTCTTCTGTCAATACTTTAGAAATTCATCATATCGATTCATAATTATACTAGCCGTTCCGCCCGCCGAAGCCAGGCGGCGGACCCTCGCCTTTTATTAATCAAGTGCAAATCAAATTTTTCGGTCAGTTCATTTCATTACAAATAAAAATACATATCTGGCTTATTAAAAAAATTCCACCCCTTTTCTTAAAAGTGAAAAAAACAGAAAAAATCGATCATTTTTAATGATTTGTTTGCAATTTAAGAGACAAAATCCTCCCCCACACCCCCCCCCCTTGGAACCAAATGTTAATGTTTTTGAACTTTTCGCCTCTCTAGACCTTCTGAAGAAATGTTAAGTCCAAAATATTCTTTTTCATCCCTCTAAATATGGCCCTAAGATTAACGAGAAGGGGTGGAAATATGCAGGGGGCTGTCCGCCGAAAACGGTACGTGGTGGGGTAAAATGGAGGTCATATTTGGATTCAGGAGGTCATTTTACTTAAGAATCTGAAACAATTATCCCTGAGCTTTTTTTATTAATGTATTTAAATTTACAATTTACAAATAATAATATATGACTGAGTCTGAAAAGACAGAAAATTTTGTGTTGTGTGTTTCTGGTGGTGGTATAATTAGTAACAAGCTGAATAGGACGTTGACGTTATGCTTGTTGGTCTAGAGGGCGGAGGTCGCTGGCAACGGAGGCGGCAGTGGCGTTGATCAGTGAGGAGAGCACGTCGATCTCGACGTGCTCGTCGTGGTGGCCTTCAGCCTGGGTTTTCGTGGTGGATGCTGGAGCAGGTCCAGGTCGGCGGAGGCGGCGGCTTCATCCTCCGAGGCGCTTGATCTTCGCGATCCGGAGACTCCATCGCCACCGCCGCCTCCGTTGCCGTCCCAAGAGCGTATCGAACTCTCGCCGATACGAGGTGAGCATTCAAAAAAAAATCTTTTGTAGCGTCGACAAAAATGAACTTTTTTCTTTCACAAGAATAAAGATATGAGATTCTTCATGCTGAATACAAATAACATTTCAGTTTTTCCCCCTCTGGCACAGTCTTAGAGATAGAGAGAAAAATAAATTTTAATAGAAAATGTGCTCTTATTTTGCATTTTCTGCATTTTCAAAATTTTTTTAAAGCAACGCCTCTTAAAAATATGCAGATAGTTATACTAAATTTAAATTTTAAGTTTCAGCCCAATCGGAGGTCATTTTGACGTGCCGCTTAAATTCTAGAAAAATCTAATTTTTCAAGTTTATTTTTGCTTTGAACACCCCTAATACAATTTTTACCATCCCTGAATGCAAAAAACATATATTGGCGATATTCTATAGTTCCTTTGGCTTTCCAAAAATCATTCATTCGTAAAAATCTGTTAATTATTAATGAAATTATTAACAAAATATTATATTACCTATTTAAATTTTTTTAACACTCACACTTTTTTCCCATTCACACAGTCTTTTCGGCAACTTAGGCCATTTAAGACTTTTTACAATCATCGGACTGCCTGGGATCCTAACCCTCGACCATGGACGTAACTAGAGAATTTGGCTAGGGTGGATGGGCCCAGCCATCCTCCAGGGTGCCTGGAAAGCCTCATATTTTCTCAATTTTTCTTGGGGCAGTGAGTTTTCTGGGGGGGGGGGGGGGGGGGGCACGAGCCTTCTGGGGGTGGGGGAGGCCAGGCCCCCCGGCACCCCCTAGTTACGCCCATGCTCTAGACCCTTGGTATACAAGGCAGGCAATTTTTGGTCTTTGACACACCATTGCATAACAGGGTCCATTTATGCTCAGAGTAAGTCAGATAATAATTAATATACATTATTGTAAAATAGAAAACTATTACAGGGTGTATATATGTACTGCTTGTGCAAATATATCTATCAAATAGATATATTTGAATCTCGCACTAAGTAACCATCATATTCATTTACGCCCAAATTTCATTATATACATAAACAATAGCATTATATTTTACAATAATGTAGGCTATATTAATTATCACCTGACTAACTCTGAGCATAAATATGCCAATTATTGGACTGAAGATGGTTTATAATAAATAGACCGAAACGTCTCCGGCTGATTGGTTAAAGATTCAGAGAATTTTATTTTTTGGCTGCCTCTGCTTTCATATCTCCTTTAATCAACATACACAGCAACTAACTTACATCTCTCTATATAATAGGTTTATTCCTATGAGCAAAGCGCCTAAAAAGATAGGCAGCCAAAGTGTCTTTTATAATACTTTGATAACTAACTAACTAACTTTGATACTTCTCCTTTCCTATCTACTTTGATAACTATTTTATTAATAACTTCGTTAATTATCAAAGTATTTTCACGGACAAATCCTTTTTAGAAAGCTAAAGAACTATAGAATATCGGCACTATATGTTTTTTGCATTTAGGGATGGCGAAAATTACATTAAGGGTGTCCAAACTTGAAAAATTCGATTTTTCTAAACTCTAAGCCGTTTGCGGTACGTCTAAATGACCTCCGATTAGGCTGAAATTTAAAATTTATAAGTAGTATAACTATCTGCATATTTCGAAATGGTGTCTCCTTAAAAATTTTTTCAAAATTCAAAATAAGAGTCGTTTTAGAGCACATTTTCTATTAAAATTTATTTTAAATCTATTCCTGACGGAAAAATTTTAACTACATATCTGAATTCAGTATAAAAAAATGTACTAGATTCACTAATCAAATTTCTTGTGAAGAAAATCTTGTCGACCAGTAGGCCTATAGTAAATTCAGATATGTGGTAACATTAATAGCGAATATTTTAGTGTGTTTTCAGGGATGAGAATTTATTTTTTCCTATTCTATTTTAACCTAAAAAACAATTTTTTTTTTGAAATGTAGCTAGAAATAAGAAGGAATTATTGAATTGAAAGAAAAGGGAATTTATTTTCTTGCGTTAGGCCTAGTTGGTGCCCAGGCAGCTCAAATTTATTTATTTGTGCTTAGTGGGAGTGTCAGGGGGTGACCGTGTCATAGGACATCACACGAAAGGCCTTTAAGACTCTCTTATTTCAAGCCCTAACGGGAATTTATTTGTAAACAAGAAAAAGCAAAAAATTCCATTCTCAATTCATTTGTTTTTCTAAAATAATAAAACTTTTGAATGCGTGTTCAGCTGGATGGCCATTAGGGTGGTGCGAAAGGGATGGAAATTGTTCCATTACAACAAAATAATTTATTTAAATGTTTTAAATGCTGTTTTTAGGAATTGACCTGGAAATTGCCCTTTGAATTGTTTGTTTTATAAGGGGGGAGGTTTTAATTGGTCTGTTTGTGGTAATATCAAACATTTTGAAATTTTGCATACATAAACAAGACTTTAAAAAGCAAAGAATAGAAAAAATTTTAATAAACATCCATTAGGACCATTAGGGGGTGCTCTAGAGCAGGGCTTGTTAAAGTATTGGGCCGCGGCCCCCTAGGGGGCTATGGGTTACCCGCAGGGGGGGCCGCGAAGAGTCGCAAATGTATCAACTCGAGGCGAAATCGAACGCTTGGTTTGAACCTTCTAGTCCTCAATTCTCTTGATATTTGATGGTATATTAGATATATATAACACAAATCACAAAGCCCGCCTTCGGTGGGCTTTCCGCCTAGTTCTGCGCCCCCTGGACCCCCTTGCTCGCCTCGTCTCCAAATCCTAGTTTGATTCTTTCAAGTCTACTTAACTGAGGGTTTGTAGACTCAAATGAAGCTCGTTCGATTTTTTTTTTACTTTCTCTTACCTATATATGAATATATATAGAGTGAAAGTATTGGTTTCATGTCAAAAATTCGATGTTGAGATTTCGATGGTCCTCTGAATCCAAAAAAGTGGTTTTCGCTGTCTGTTCGCGTCTGTCTGTCTGTCAATGTGTGTGTGTGTGCATACGTGTGTTGCATGAAGGAATTGAGCTAGGAGGTGGAAATTTTATATTTAAGTTAGGTATCTCTCTGGAGCGTGAAAATAAGCGTTTAAACAAAATTGACCAAAGTGTACTAGTAGGCTACTTTACTGATATACTTTTTCAGTTTTTTTCGTTTTTCTCAAAATACGTTCCAACGATTTTGATTATCTTCTGAAGACCACTTTACTCTTGTATTTCATAGGAAATATTTCAGATTTTTCAAATTCACTTTCTGGCTCTTTCTTCCATAGAGCCAATGTTAAATCCCCATATGGGGATTTGCATGTTAATCTCGATTCAAAAGCGGTCAACTTTGGAACTTTTTATACACTTAAAAAAAATTTTTCCAATTCTTATGAAATTTTGTATTTATTTAGGATTCTATATTGTGTATAAAATGTCCAAATATGAGATTAAAATTTTGAAAAATAACCATAGTTTATTTCAAGCAGTCAACATTTAAAATGCAAGTTTGAAACTAAGGTGCTATGGGAAACTAAATATATCTCGACACAAAAAATCTGGTGTGACCAGCACGGTGCACAACTTTCTCTTACCGAAGGGTAAGAGAAAGTTGTGTGCTGTGCGCCAGTCACACCAGATTTTTTAATTTATAACGAGCCCGCACAACAATAACCGATGCCAGAGTGCTCTAGCGGCGAACATTTGAACATATGCAGCAGCTTAACTTGCCCTTCAGTTCTCTCAAGTTTGCAAGTGTTCGTGTAGCGTTGAGTTTTGCATATAAAATTTCGGTTGTTTGTGCTGTTTAAAAATAGGGAAATTTTAATAGTGAGTTGAATTTTTTAGTATGATATAGTGCCAAATATCAAAACGTCTCTCGTGGAGCTGAATGTCACTCTAATCTCAGGTAATTGGCAATTATTAACCTCCTCTCATAAAAACCAAAGCTCATCACTCAGCCTTCTTTTAAAAAAAATTAATTTTATTATAATTATTTTGTTTTTGATCGATGAACCAAAACGATTAAGTCCATCATATAATATTTATATTTATTAAAATAGATTAAATATTCTGAGAAATTATTTGTTTCACTTTATTATCTGATCTCTAAATCTCAATAAACAATTTACAGTCAAGGCAAAAATGTTATAAAATCTAATACATCTCAAAGCATAAATAGGACTAGATCACTTTCCAAGAGTCCCGTACAATGCAATCATATATTTTTTTAATTATATTAAATTAAATAGCTATTAACCAACTTTTAATGGCCTCGGATGCTGAAAAAAAAAACATTAAAACCTGATAATAAAATATTTCGTTTGGTTTCTTAATAAATAGTTAATTTTTTTGCTTTCTTTTTTAAGTTTCATATTAAAACCTAGCGAAAAAGGAGGAAGTAAGAAGGGAGGAATATTGAACTCATTCCCCCTAATAGCCGGCCATACACGAGCGGTTATTTTTGACGGGCCAAGCCCACAGGTCACTCCCGTGGGTTTAACCCACGGGACTGACCTGCCGACCAAGGCTTGTCTTTCGCCCACTAACGTGCAGGTCGCGCCCGCCAACAAACCTACCCGCAAACTTCACCTGCGCGTGTGTGGTGTAAACCCGCGGTTTTTCTTCCATTTCTCGCGGGTCTGAGACCTTTCATGCATGCTCGATGGCGAGAGTGACGGGCCACGGGTTTTTCAACATAACCTAACATTTAGGCGGTCATTTTTAATAGATTTTAGTTTTTATCTCTGAATCTGTCTCTGATATACCATTATAACATTATAACCTATAAAATTAATGTAAAATAATTAAAATAAATTAAGAATTATAATTATTATAATAAATTATTAATTATAATTATAATAAATTAATAATTATAATATAATATAGTATAATTATTATAATTATATTTATTATTATAATTATATTTATTATTATAATTATAAATAAAATTATAATTATAATTATTAATTTATTATAATAATTATAATTATGAATTTATTTTAATTATTTTACATTAATTTTATAGGTTATAATAATATATCAGAGACAGATTCTTATCAGAAACATGGCCGGCTAAATATTAGGTTATGTTGAAAAATTAAATTAAAATAAACCTGTCAATTTTAACTGAGGGTTTGGCCTGCCAGCTCCGTGTGTGTGCAAGCGTCAAGCCGCGGTTCTGGGGCTTTGCCTGCAGTCCCATAGTCCAGCCACTAACGTACAGGCCGCGCCCGCGATTTTCCAAGAAAAAACCGTCACCTGTCAAAAATACGCGTTCGTGTATGGCCGGCTAATCATATCCACGAGCTATACAGCCCCATCGCCTTTTAATGTGGCCACCGATCTTTGACGCGAAGGAGGAAGGGGGGGGGTCTTGCCTCCCTCCTTCGGAGAAAATAATTTTGTTGGAAAAAGATATTATTAATTTTTTCCAAAAAAGAAAAAAAATATTTAGTGTGGGGAAAGGCAATCGTCCAAATTAGCCACCTCCATCCCAAAATATTTTTTGACTATGACCTTATACTGAATAAACATAGAATATTGTTACCATATACCCAGAGGCGTACCTAGACAATTGGGGGCCTGGGGCGTCTCTAGAAGAGGGGGCCTATATACATTTTGTACCAGAGGTGTATATTGAATGTTCTCGTGGAGGGAGGGGGGGGGTCAAACTCATTTTTAAATATCCTCTTCCTCCACACATAAAAATATTTTTAAAATACCGTATATCTCTGAACCCCGAGGGCCCCGGGCCCTCTCAAAGACGAATTTTCAATAAATTTTTTTTACTTTCTCTTAGCTCTATATATGTTAATATATATAGAGAGAAAGTGTTGGATTCATGTCAAAATTTCGATGTCGAGATTTTGATGGATCTTCACGTTTTGAAGTCCCCTGAATCCAAAAAAGTGGTTTTCGTGACATGGTCTGTCAGTGGGTGTGTGTGTGTCTTTCTGTGTGTGTTAAATTTTAAGCATGAAGGAATTGAGCTATGAGGCTGAAATTTTATATTTAAGTTAAACACCCCCCGGGACCGGAAAAATAAGGTTTTAATCAAAATCGGCCAAAGTGTACTAGTACTTTACTGATGTACTTTTTCAGTTTTTTTCGATTTTCTCAAGATTCGCTTTAACGATTTTGATTAAAATTCAAAAATCAATTATTTTTTAGATGCTCTTTAAAATGTTTATTCTCATTTTGCTCTCAAAATTGTTTGAAGCACACTTTACTCTTGTATAGGAAAGATAGGCGAAATGGTTGCCATGGTAACAAAATATAAATATTTTCCCATACTTATAAATTTTACATCTTAATTCAAATGTTACGTACTTTCGGGAACTAAATATATGTCGACACGAAAAATCTGGTGTGACAAGCACAGAACACAACTTTCGATTACCGAAGGTAAGGGAAAGTTGTGTTCTGTGCGCCAGTCACACCAGATTTTTATTATTTCAAACAAGGCCCTGAAGATGAATTGTCGGAATTCGAAACTGTGTTAAAATGCATTCAATCGGCCAATGTTTGAAATAATAAAACTAAAATAAATCTGTGTTATTCTATTCGTTAAAACACAGAAGACCTGGTTTACGAAAAACAAGCTGCGGCATTATAAATTAACATATTACGTCATTAATGGAACTTCTCTATATTCAGTAGGCCTATATAAATATATTTGATTTTGTTATGAAGAAAACTTAACATTTTCTAAAACAAGAGCAATATTTTTGTTTTTCCCAAGCCAACACAAGTTTTTTTATCTCATCATTATTTTCCCACTAATGTAATATTGACAAGGTTTCTCATACTCACTCACTCACTCACTCACGTTGTTGCTAATTTAATTAAATTAACGCCCTTTCGTCATCATGCGATCGCGTTACAAATAACGCACACACAACAAACATACCCAGTTGAGTTTGTGCTTGATATTTGACAGAGAGTAGAGTGTTTGTTCATTTTTCTCTCGGTGCTTATGTTCGTTTTAAACATTGCCATATATCATGGAATTACTTCCCAAATGGAGATATCTAAATCTAAGTATGTATAGCTAATATTTATTTATTTATAGTTTTTCTAAAGATCGACAAAGAGCTAGTAGGTTGGAATTTTATATTTAAGTTAGGCACCCCCCTGAGACGTGACACGAAACTTTTGAACTAAATTGGTCAAAGTGTCCTAGTACTTTACTGATGTACTTTTTCAGTTTTTTTTTTCGATTTTCTCAAAATACGCTCCAACGATTTTGATTAAAATTCATAAATCAATTATATTTTACATGCTCTTTAAAATGTATATTCTCATTTTGTCATTGAAATCTTCTGAAGCACACTTTACTCTTTTTTTTTTTAAACACTCACACTTTTTTCTCATTCACACTCACACTCCACACACATCACTCAGTCTTTTCGGCAACTTAGGCCATTTAAGACTTTAAACGATACTCGTATTTATATAATATATATTTTTTTGGGGTCCAGGGATTCTTATTTAAGCCATTTGGCTTAAATAAAATCATCGAACTGCCTGGGATCCGAACCCGCGACGTTTGGTATACGAGGTTAGCACGCTAACCTCTACGCCAAGCCCCGAGGGCCACTTTACTCTTGTACTTCATAGGGAAGATAGGAGAAATGGTTGCCATGGTAACAGAATATAAATATTTTCCCATGTTTATAAACTTTCCATTTTTAATTCAAATATATCGGCGGAAACTAAATATATCTCGACACAAAACATCTGGTGTGACAAGCACAGAACACAACTTTCACTTACCGAAGGAAGGCTGTGCGACCAGTCACAACAGATTTTTTTTAAATTAAATTTTATAGCTCGTAATGTAAAAAAAAAGAGAATATCCTTCTAGAAATGTGAGTTCATATTTCACGTTAGGTTATAAAAAATACGTTTATTAATATCGTAATAAATAAAGTGTAAGCCGTCCGTCACCAACCCTAAATCACGATTCTACCGTATCCTCCTCTGTGAAATATTATCTCAGGTGTTCGATCGTTAACGTTCTGGGAATATCTATAAAATAAATTTATTTTATAGATATTTGAATAAATCCTTCCATCGTTTCGTGCACAAAATCATCTAAAAAAAAAAAATTTTGAGGTTATCTTTTTTAAATTAGCACCAACTCAAATTAAAACTATTCAACTCAAGAGCTCGTCTACCTAATATGTAACGTCCGTGACACGTGACAACGTCTTATGCCTGACATCCAACTATTTTTACTTTCTTTTACCTATATATGAAATAGAGAAAGTATTGTTGTTTTTTTTTTACTTTGTTCCCATTATCAAACATGTTCATACATTTCCATAGTAACAATATATAACAGGTGTGGCTAACCTTTTATCCATTAAGGGCGACTTTTGCTTAAAAAATGAGGTTTTTCGAGAAAAAAACTGATTTTTGAGTTAATTACTCGGGATTTTTTTATTCATTCTATTAAAGTTTTTGTTTCTGCACAAATCGACATCCCATTTAGTCTGATCTGATTAGCCGTTCGGAATCTACAGGGGTTTAAACTTTCAAATTTGAATTTATCGCCGCCCGGTAAAATGAAATGATAGGAAAAAAATAAATGGTGAAATCTTAAGCTGAAAAACCATTCTTTCTAACCGTATACTCAACATAATTATACCTCTTAAGACAGAGGAGTTATTCAAGTCGATAAACTTTTTCGTGCATGCCTCCCTACCCGGCGACTATAAACACATTCATTGTAAGACGTCAAAACATCAACAAATTTCATCCCCATTCCTGGAAGACCTAAATAATTTCCAATTTTACTTGACTATCAATCATTTGGTCGTTTTAACCGATAATGCATTTCGTTTACAATTATAGGGATAATTTCACAATTATTCCACATCGAATCATTTAGGAAGCAATCTATTTTTTTTTTTTTTTTGGTTGATTATCATTAGATAAATCTCTACATCCAGAATTCATTAATAATCATCATTTATTTAATTGTATTAATATATCTGGAAGTTTATTTGGAGAAAATAGCCTGGTTAAACAACCAGGGCTGGATTATAATTTTTCTTTCCAGGATTTTTTAATGACTACTCCGACAGTCACACCAGATTTTTATTAATTTGGTGAATACATTTTATTAAATCGTGATGGAATTATAATGTGTTTTGATTACACATTGTGTATGTTGGTCAATTCTACCACCATCAAATCTGACTTCCTTATCCCGGGAAAGGGTTTTTAAGGATTCGTTTTGAAGGGGACACAAAGTGGGGGACCTCCTTAGATAGGAGAGGGAGTTGATTTTCATCATCTCATTAACTCCTTATGGAAAATTTGGACGTACTTTGGCTGTTAACATAAATATAATAGAAAGAGGATGTTTTTATTTGTTATACAATGATAGAGTTGCTTTTGCATTTGTCTTAAAATCTTTATTGTTTGAGATAGAAATAAATGATCGATGATAATACTACATCTTAAAATTGAACATATTGATATAAAATTTATATTAAAATAATATTAATAAATAATTATAGTAACATCAATAATTACTTTATTACTTTAATTATGGTTAACAGTTGAGCAACATAATTCAGTGGCGTAGCGAGGGGGGGGGCATCATGCCCCGGGCGCTACTCACAAAGGGGCGCCAAATGGTCCGCAAAACAAAAAATTGCTGGATAATTTATTTTTATTATAATTGATTTCTGGAAAATATATTTTAAATTTAGTGCTAGTGTAATAAATGATTTTCGAATGGGGGAGGGGGGGGGCGCTAAAAAGGTATTGTGCCCGGGCGCGAGTTAAGCTTGCTACGTCACTGACATAATTCCTGTTTCAAATTTTGCCAAATAAAAGTAGGTACGCCAAAGAGAGCGATTGAATCTACAGGCCAAAAAGTTTTGCTCAATGCCAAAAAAAAAATTATTTTTTCTTCAAATTAATGTCACGTAAAAATATTATATTGAATTTAATTTTGCAATTATTATAATTTTCCTCCAATTTATTATACATTTAGTGACAGTAACGTTACATAAATGAATAAATAATAATTGAATATTTTTTTTTAGCTCATATCTCAGAAATTGTTATAGCTATTATTACTTTCTCTTACCTCTATATATATTAATATATAGAAAGAGAAAGTATTGGATTCATGTCAAAAATTCGATGTCGAGATTTTGATGGATATACACGTTTTGACGTCCACTGAATTAAAAAAAAAAAATGATTTTCGCGACATGGTCTGTCTGTCAGTGTTCTGCTCTAATGATTTTAATTAAAATTCATAAATCAATTATTTGAAAAGAAGAAATTAATGGCTGATTGATAATCAACAGGAACAGGGAGATGAAGGCAGCCAGCATAGAACAAAACCTTTATTTAAATATCGTCGACGTTTCGGGAACGCATCTCTCGCATCTTCAGGACGATAAATTGTTAATGTTGTTTAGATTAACAATTTATCGTCCTGAAGAGAGGTTAGATGTGTTCCCGAAACGTTGACGATATTTAAATAAAGTTTTTGTTCTTTGCTGGCTGCCTTCATCTCCCTGTTCCTGTTATAAATCAATTATATTTTAGATGCTCTTTAAAATGTATATTCTCATTTTGCCCTCAAAATTGATTGAAGCACACTTTACTCTTCTACTTCATAGAAAAGATAGGAGAAATGGTTGCCATGGATACAAAATATCAATTTCCCATTTTTATAAATTTTACATCTTGAATTTTAATACATGTAGGCTATAGCCAGCCCTCGGGGCTTGGTGTAGGGGTTAGCTTGCTAACCTCGTATACCAAAAGTTTCGGGCTCGGATCCCAGGCAAAGTCCGATGATTTTTGAATTCAAATGTACTGTACTGTCAGGGTCCCCGATTTTTTTAAGAACTCTCCATAACATCGTCTATTCGGGTGCAAAAGTTCATTTCGACATACTGTATGTTAATGAAAAGGCGAGTGTCCGCCACTGGCCGGCTACGCGATTAGTTATTGTTAATTAGATTTGGACAATTTCAAAATTGTTAGTAATCCAATGGGTTTGCTGATTTCATGACTTTGTCATCATCACCTGAAATAATTTTCTTATTCAAGAGTCCATGACCAACAACAGGAAATATCAATAGATGCGCCTGCACACAAAAACATTTCATTCACCTCAACTAAACAGCTATTCGATTAATTCAATCGAAGCTCACAACGTAGAACAAATTTAATTGAAATATATAAAAACGAATTCATTCAACATTTAGAACAGAAAAGAAAACTTGCTTTTTTTTCTTTGGATGTTAATTTCTTCATTAAGAAAAATATTAATTGAACATTCTGATAGTCCTCGGGGCTTGGTGTAGAGGTTAGCGTGGTAACCTCGTATACCAAAAGTCGCGGTAGTTAGTATTATCGCCCTGAAGATGGGAACGATGTGTTCTCGAAACGTCGACGATATTTAAATGAGTTTTATTCCATGGTGGGGGAATTGCATCCACCTGCCATCGAATTTTTTTCTTTTCAAAAAATTATAATAATTAGCGAGATATTCACACTCACACTCACACACACATTCACACAATATTTTCGGCAACTCAGGCCATATAAGACCTTTACGATATCCGTTATTGATTAATATCCATATTGGGGGTCCAGGCATTCTTATTTAAGCCATTTGGTATCCAAATAGTTAGCACGCTAACCCCTACACCAAGCCCCGAGGGCGATAATTAAGAAAAAGCGAGGGTCCGCCGCAGGCCGGCCCTAGCCAGTTGCGTAAGGGTTCAGGGGGTCGAAGGCGGGCGGGCGGTCTTGCCATTGAGAATGGCTGGGATATAGGCCTACTGAGCTCCCCATGAACCCTCTTCCCTCTCCCCCTCCCCCTGGAATGTCGAAAAGAAAAGGAAATATTTGAAAAATGCTTCTTTTTTACTTTCTCTTAGCCTATATATGAAATATATAGAGAGAGAAAGTATTGCGATCATGTCAAAAATTCGATGTCGAGATTTTGATGGATATACATGTTTTGAGGTCCCCTGAGTCCAAAAAAGTGGGTCCCGCAAATTGGTCTGTGTGTGTGTATGTATGTATGTATGTATGTATGTGTGGACAGATTTTTAGCATGAAGGAATTGAGCTACCGGATTGAAATTTTATATTTAACTTAGGTACCTTCCCACACGCTCAAAATAAGCTTTTGAACAAAATCGGCCAAAAAGTACTAGTACTTTACTGATGTACTTTTTCAGTTTTTTTCGATTTTCTCAAAATTCCCTCCAAGGATTTTTTTTAAAATTCAAAAATCAATTATTTTTTAGATGCTCTTTAAAATGTATATTCTCATTTTGCCGTTGAAATCTTCTGGAGACCACTTTACTCTTGTTCTTCATAGGAAAGATAGAAATGGTTGCCATGGTAACGGAATTTAAATCTTTTTCTTTTTATTAGATTAAAAATCAATTATTATTTAAATTCCCATTTATTTGTGTCTTTAATTGCTTAGGAGAAAACATATATATTCTCTCTCTCTCACTTGCAAACATTATCGCCTGTCTCTCCGCCTTCTCTCATAGGCCTAATGATAATTTCCTATAGGGATTTGTATGTTAATTTCGATTCAAAAGGGGGTCCCCTTTGGAACTTTTTACGCATTAAAAATTTTTTTTCCAATTCTTATGAAATTTTGTATTTATTTACGATTCTATATTGTGTATAAAATGTCCAAATATGAGATTAAAATTTTGAAAAATAACCATAGTTTATTTCAAGCAGTCAACATTTAAAATGCAAGTTTGAAACTAAGGTGCTATGGGAAACTAAATATATCTCGACACAAAAAATCTGGTGTGACCAGCAGGTGCACAACTTTCTCTTACCGAAGGGTAAGAGAAAGTTGTGTGCTGTGCAGTCACACCAGATTTTTTCATTGTATCCCTTGAAAACATCTGGCGGTGTGATTCAACAAAACTAAATTTGTCTTTTTAATTTATTTTTCTTACTAGCCCTGAGGTCCGCCTTCGCATTGCTTGTTTTACGTTAATAAGATCTAAAAATATTTTTTCTGTCTCTTTAAATAAAATATACAATTCAACGAGATGAGATTAAGACCTTGGGAGGTTGATAAACATGATGATGAAAAAAAAAAAAAAATTCTGCCAGTAAATAATATTATAGCGTAGGGATAAATTTATTGGAGATATTTTCCAGCAAACGCTAGCGTTTCGGTGATCTAAACCAGTTAATTAACCAGTCCGGATTTTTATGCAGCAAAAAAAACCCTAAACATGCCATATAATATGCAAATAGTTTGAAAAGAAGAAATTAATGGCTGAGTGATAATTAACAGGAACAGGGAGATGTAGGCAGCCAGCAAAGAACAAAAACTTTATTTAAATATCGTCGACGTTTCGGGAACGCATCACTCCCATCTTCAGGACGATAAATCGTTAATGTTGCTTAGATTGATACATGTAGGTCAATTAAATGTATTTTTAATTGTCTATGAGAATTGTAGTAGGTGCCTGGGCTTAATTTATTGTTGAATGGGCCCGAAACATCAGCACTGACCAAGATTAAAAGACTGACATACATTTAATGGTATATGCAAATTGGTATTATAATTTTGTATGACCTATATGTATCAATCTAAACAACATAAACGATTTATCGTCCTGAAGATGGGAGCGATGCGTTCCCGAAACGTCGACGATATTTAAATAAAGTTTTTGTTCTTTGCTGGCTGCCTTCATCTACCTGTTCCTGTTCATATAATATGCAGTAAAAGTATTAAAATATGCAATCTATATATCAATTAAATGCCTTCCATTTAAAGGTAAATCATGATTTCTACTGATGTAAAACTAATCGTGATTTATTTTGGGAAGGAAATAGTGTAAAAACAAAAATTGGCCTCGCAATAAAAACGAAATTTAATGTAAAAACAAAACACATTATAAAAACGTAATATTTTTTGAAAACTACGTAACTTTTAATTTCTAGGAGTAGAGGCTGAACGTAATAATGAGGAGTATAAGACAGTTGAAAGCAATCGACTTTTCGGTCAGATTTTTGCGACCATCCTCAGGGCTGAAATGTGCCAATAACACTTCTCAAAAAGTCGATGGCGCAATTTTGTAAAATATTTATTGCCATTTAATAAGGACCCTAGGCTATGCGAACCAATGTTAAATATGAGGAGTTTTATTGACACACACTTCAACCCTGAGGATGATATCAAATCTGACCGAAACGTCGGTTTGAAGCGCCTAATAAACGAAATATTCGCATTCATTCTTTCTTTATTCCTTACTACATAAAGCTAATTTATTTTTTTAACAAAAATTCAAATATTTCTAAAAAATCCCAAAAACAAAAAAAAACTCTTGTGTTTTCAAATTTCATCCCTTATATAGTACTTTAGTAGTATTTTTCGCGGCTCTGGCCGCGAAATTTATACATAATATTATCTTACAATTCAAACAATTTTTTTTCGACGCTATTCGGCTACAGAGGCCATTTAGGGGTGATAAATTTATTTATTTAATTGAAAATACATAGTATCGTTGACTGCCGGGGGGAGTTCCACACGCTGATTGCCGGGGGTCACCAATCCCGAGCTTTCGCCGTGCTTGGCATTACTTAACCGCAACGATTGTGGTGACTGTTGCCCTTCTCCGTTGCCAGGCCCTCCAAATATTTCGTTTATTAAGGCCTCTATACTGACGTTTCGGTCTTGCGCAAGACCATCTTCAGAGCATGGAGGCTGTCAATATAGGCATACAATCAAATATTCAATCATATATGTAGTGAAAAAAATCTTTTTGTTCACTACATATATGATTGAATATTTGATTGTTGGCCTATATTGACAAGCCTGCATGCTCTAAAGATGGTCTTGCGCAAGACCGAAACGTCAGCATAGAGGCCTTAATAAACGAAATATTCATAGCTGCTATTCTTTTCTTTATACGCTAACGACTATCCAGCTATAAAATCCACATCTAGATGTGAAAAGACTCGAAAGTCATAGACCACTAGCTTATCCGAGGGGTAGCTAGTTAATTAGAGGTGATGCAACTAATAACGATATATTAGGGAGTCCAGGCATATTTATTTGTACCATTTGGTATCCCCAAAAGGTTTAAATCGAATCGGACTTCCTTACTTTTAGATTATCACTGATCTCTCGGCCACAGGGGGGGGAGGGGGGGTTAAAAAAAATAATTGGGAAGGAGGACGAAGAGGATTTTCTCTCTACGCCTTTTGGTAAAATGAATTATTCGTTCTTCAATCCTCTTGGGCTTGGAAAAGCTGCAGGGTTTCTTTCTATCTCATGCGTTAAAAGATGAAAGCTGTCCTAGTTTTAATTTTCTCATATAATCCTAGATTTAATTTGACGTGATTTATTTTTCTAATCAAATGTTTTTCTAAGGAGGAAAAAAAAAAGAAAAAAAAAAAGAGTTTGACGTTTTGCTCGGGAGGTTTCGGTTTATGTTTACAAGCGAGTGTTGTGTATTTGGGCGTTCGTGGATATTCGTCCGTTTCCGTTGCGATCGATCGGGCCCCGGGAGGAGTAACAAGAGCCAAAGCAAAAGCAAAAGGCAGCAGTAACCGGCCGGGGGCCTCGCACGCTATAACCAACGTCTGTGTCGTCGTCAGACACCTCACATACAAACCCAACAAACATGTCTAGAGCAAAGACTCCTAACAGATAACTGTCGCCTGCCGTGCGTGTGTGTGTGCTGTGTGTGTGTCCGTATGTCTATAATGTGCTTTCGTGTAGTGTACTAACAACAACAACAAAAGAACAACCCAACATGAGTTCTGCAAGTTTCACGTCTTTGTTGCGTCAATGGTCGAGGAAGATGAGCCGAGGTGCAGCAGCCAGCATCTGTACGCTTTGCATTAAGACACACACAAAAATCAGGGGCCATATGGTTACATTCCGCCGCTGTATCTCCCCCATCTCCCCCATCTCTCTCTCTCTTCTATCTTTAAACTCCCAATTTTACCCCCCTCTTGGCGCCACAGACACACGCGAATCTAATCGATAAAATTCTCTTTTTGACGTTTCCTTTAAATTCATTTGTTGTTATTCACATATGACTCCTTTTTTTAAACAAATATTTATATTTTCTAACTTGATTCTTATCTACAGTGTATAAAATTAAAAAATTTTAACCCAGAATTTTAATGATTGACTCTTTAAAATCTTCTTTCATAAATTATATAATTACCGTATAGAGCGGAACTGATTGTTAATAGAGTGGAAAATAAATGGCGTTTACTATTTATTAAAAATATTAACCAACTTAGCAGTTTCGGTAACCTTCTTCAGAGGATTTTATTTTCATATTTTGATAGGTAGACAATACATTTGAAATACAAACCCCTGACCCTTGGCACAAGTGGCGAGATCTCTACCACTGTGCTACGGCTTCGGTTTCAGTGGCGGATTAAGCTCGTCTGGGGCCTCTATGCACTGTTTGGGGGCCCGCCCTTGATATTGTATATGCAATTATTTTTGTTTTACTCTATATCATTTTAAAAATAAAAATAAAAGAAAATTGTCAAATTGTTTTTGAATACTTTATTTTAAATAGAGCTACAGAGTAGAATTACAATTAGACATAGAAAACAAAGTATTCATAAATCATAACAGGGTATATTTTAGTTGAGAAATTATTTTTTAATAAAAATTTCATTTTTACAAAAAAAATATTTTTAAATTTTTGAGGCATCTATATGCCTAGTGGGTAATCCGGCACTGTTAAGTTTAAAAACAAAAAACTAGAAGGCAAATAATTAATAAAATTTGTTTCTGACGTTTTTTTTTATTTTTTTTCACACCTCATAGATTCTAATGACCTTGGAAAGGCTCATCATTCTTATATCTCCACTCCAAGACAGTAATGCAATCGTCAAAAAAAAGGATCTCAAGATTTTGACGATTTTATAATTATCTCTCTGTATCCGACATGTGTGAACACAATAAAAACGCAACAATTCAATAAAATTTGGTGTTTCTTATTCTAAAATTATAGTAGAATAAATAAAAGGCCAAGGAGCTGTTTCTTTCTTTATTATAGAAAACCCACAACGATGTTTCACTTAATAGAAAAACCCTCTTACGTTTCTCTTGACTGAACCCTACCCATGAAGATGGTCGTATAATTGACCGAAACGTCGCTATGGGTTCGATAATAAAGAAAGAAACATAGCTGCTTGGTCTTTTATCTAATACATATTGATTCAGCTATTCACCTCGCTAACATACTAAAATTATAAATTTGAATTAAAATCTACATACGTTTTTTCAAAATTGTTGAAATTTGTAATTTCTATCATGTCTTCTTCCCCCCCCCATTTTTTGTCTTCCAGCTAGTTCTCTCCCACAAGTCTGTAGTATTTGCAGTAGCTTGATTTGTCTATTGCCCTTCTTGTTCTATTGTTTGTAATGTTTCTTCCATTTTTGACGTCGTTTGCATGGGCGTAACTAGGGGGGATGCCGGCCCCCCCCCCCCCCCCCAGAAAGCTCCCTGCCCCAAGAAAAATTGAGAAAATATGGGGCTTTCCAGGCCCACCGGAGGATAGCTGGTCCCATGCCCCCCCCCAGCCAAATTCTCTAGTTACGCCCATGGTCGTTTGTTATTGTGTCGATTAAGTCCGGGTTTCCTTCGTAGTTTGCTGCTTTCACCAAATTTTCTTTTCGCCCACTGTGTTGGTTTTCTGTTTTCTATGTCTTGGTTTAAGCATATTTTAGAAAGTCTGTCTTCATCCATATGTTTTATGTATTTTAAAGTCTTTTTCAAAGTTGCTGTCTTCATCTTGACCTTCCAGTCTCCCCTTTCCATATATAGCTCGGAGTATTCCTTCTCACATTATTATTATTGGATAATACAATATACGTAAAGGACAAACAATTTATAGTTCAGGACTTTATCACTTTGGCCTCTCATCTAATCAAATTAATTCCTAATTATAAATGCATTTGTCATTAATTTAAAGCTAACGTCAATTGAGAATATATTTGCATATATTATTAACAAAAAAATAACTTTACCCGAGAAGTAACTAATCGGCCGACGAATTTCTTTCTGCATACTTGAATTCATCTTATTCTCTCTCTTTTCAAATGTTATCAAATGTTTTCCAATTTGTATGCTTATCTCTTTTAAAAAGATCTGGTGTGACTGGTCGTACAGCAAACAACTTTCTCTTCGGTAATCGAAAGTTGTGTTCTGTGCTTGTCACACCAGATTTTTCATGTCGACATATATTTAGTTTCCGCCGATATATTAGAATTCATGATGTAAATTTTTTTTTTAATAAAAACACTCACACTCACAAAGTCTTTTCTGCAACTTAGGCCATATAAGACTTTGACGATATCCGTTATTGATTAATATACATATTGGGCATTCTTATTTAAGCCATTTGGTATCCAATTGTCTTAAATAAAATCATCGGACTGCCTGGGGTCCGAACCCGCGACGTTTGGTATATGAGGTTAGCACGCTAACCTCTACACCAAGCCCCGAAGGCGGCATTACCTTTAAATATATCTTTATCTTAGTTGTGATTTAAATAATCTAACTAGTTAGAGCCTTGTTTGAAAAAGATGGAATTTTTTCAATCAATGCTCAAATAGACTGTTCATTAGCCAGTCAATATATCGTTTAAGATAGCATATTTGCCCAAGGGTGCCGCGAGAAGGAAGGGCGAGTATTTAGATAAACCAAAAAAAATAAATAAAGAGGCGGAAAAAATAGTTTTACTAAAAAAAGATCAAATGATCTTCACGGGAGTGGAAAAAAATTTTCCGCTTGGCGGAAAAAATTTCGTTTTGCTAGGGGAATGCCCCTAGTGTGTAATGTTGTTCGCAACGCACCTTTCGGGTGCCAAAAGGTTGGGACACACTGATCTACATGTTTATTTTAAAACTCCAGATGACGCAAAGAGTTTGATTGATAGTGAGGAGTCTGGAGATCCTTATTACGTTAATATTAAAAAAAAAAAAAAATGATTTTGTTAGATCTTTTAAAATCCCTAACGAGATGAGATAAAAAAAAAAGGAAAATTCTTTTGTGTCCTTGTGCGTCATTGGAGTGCCCCCCCCCCCTCACTCTTCACTAACAGTTTCCTTTTCAGGTAGATGTTAATTTATACATCGAATGTTTTTTTAAATAATTTTTCTTTCTATAGATGTTTTTATTGATACGCATGTAGGCTACGTATTATTATACTAATTTATTCTCACTTGGAAATAATTACAATTGATTTTTTTTCACTATTGCGTATAATTTTTCGGTTGATTTAAACTTGCTTTATTAATATACTGTACAGACAGCCAAGGGGAATTGTTTTTATCGCAAGACTGTCTTAAATTTCAGATACATAAATTATCTAGAGGAAACCAAATTAGCCTATTATTACGTTCTCTTACCTATATATATGTTAATAAATACATATATAGAGAGAAAGTATTCGCTCCCTGTCATAAATTTGATGTGGAGATTTTGATTGAAATACACGTTTTGAGGCTCCCTGAGTTGTCCTGGATCATTCCATGTCAACTCAACAGACCTATTTTTCCTCACCATTTCACATTTTCTTAAAATTTTTTATACTTATATGTACTAAAATTAAGAAAAATCCCAATTTTTAAATTTTTATCTCATGCCGTTACCGATTTATGGCTATGTAAAGTTTTCAAAAACTCGCGAAAAAAGTGTAAACGTTGATTTTTTAAATTGCTCTGGAAGCTGTCCTAATTCAGCTAGAGAGCTGGGAGAGGTGTCTTGTTGCAGCATTTTAAATTCTCTTTCGAATGACATACAATATGACAAGGGTCGGTCTTAATGAAAAAATTGTTTTCAAAATCCAAAAATATATTTTGATTTCATTTTTTTTTTTTTCAAAAAGTAGGCTTCTTAATTTAAAATTTTCAAAATATTTTCAAACTATTAATACTTAGTACTGTGGTGAATCATATAGTAAAATATAAATGTGGGGTCTTAATGGGTTCATTGTTAAAAAAAAATAATTTCTGATGTTGTTTTTCACTTTATCTACCTTTAATACTCAGGTTAATTAGTGGGTTAATTTATACTTAATTAGTTGTTGTTAGTGCCTCTTGGGTTCCATGTTTAGCTATAAACCAGGTAACAAATATTATATGTAAAAACAAGCGTATCATTTGTTTTTTTAATGAACCCATTATAAGTTAAGGCCTCATTTAAAAATTTCCAATTGTACTAACTTTTTCGAAAGAATATTTTTAATGTAAAAAATTATGTACCTTTTGGAAAACAATGATTAAAAATTACCTGAGTATTAAAGGTAGATTGTCAAAATTATGTAATAAAGTAAAAAACCAGCATCAGATTTTTTTTAACAATGAACCCATTAAGACTGTAAAATCTGTCTGTGTGTTTGTGAAGAAAATATCTCAAGAACGAAAAGAGCTAGGAGATTGAAATTTAATATTTAAGTTAGGCAGTCACGTAAGGCGTGAAAATAAGCTTTTGATCAAAATCGGCCAAAGAGTACTAGTACCTTACTGATATACTTTTTCAGTTTTTTTCGATTTTTTCAAAATTTGCTCCAACGATTATTGATTAAAATTTAAAAATCATTTATTTTTTAAATGCTCTTTAAAATGTATATTCTCATTTTGCCATTGAAATCTTTTGAAGCACACTTTACTCTTGTTCTTCATAGAAAAGATTGGAGAAATGGTTGCCATGGAAACAAAATTTTTCCCATGCTTATAAACTTTATTGGAGGTGTCTGGACCCCCAATAGATATATTCATTAAGAACGGTTATCGTAAAAGTCTTATATGGCCTAAGTTGCTGAAAAGACTATTAAATAAATTAAATTTATTAAATAAATTGAAACAAATAACCTAGTGTATAATTTATATTTCCAATATGAATATGTTTCAACTAGATAGTATCAACGGTCGCCAGTATCAATTTAACCCAATTTTTTTGTATACTGTATTCAATGAACTGAAGGCAAAACATTTGTGTTCACCTTTATTTGATATTTCACGGCCATAATTTACATAAAAATAAAGCAAGCAATAATAAATCAACTTTATTTATGCACTGGCAGGCAGGCATTCACTCACTTTGCGTTGCTTTCCTTGCATAGGCGATATGGTTTGCAATTTATCATGACTGATAAAGTCTCTGCGCGAAGAACCTCAGGATAGGAAATTTTAAAAATTTTAATCAAATCTTTTTTTAAATCCACTCTCTCTCTAAAACTTTCACATGAATAAAGAGTGATATTTTTTTTCTTGTTAGACAATAATAACAATGTCATCTTTGAAACCTGTGTCCTACTTTATACGCCCACTAGATCTATATTTTTTTTTTAAACACCCCCCTCTTCTTTTCCGCATTCACATTCATCACACAGTCTTACTGTTATTATGAAAATATCTCTATTGGGCGTCCTGGGATTCTTATTTAAGCCATTTGGTACCCAAATGGCCTAAATAAAATCATCGGACTGCCTGGGATCCGAACCCTCGAGCCTTGGTATAATAGACAGCCGCGCTACCACCTACGCCAAGCCCGAGGGCTCAAGGGCGGATTCAGAGGTGGTTCTCGGGGGGGGGGTAATCTGGAGTGACTGGTCGCACGGCACACAATTTTTTCTTAATTTCAGTAATTTAAAGGCGCATTCTGTACTTGTTTGCCAGAATATAAATACAAATCAAATTTTTTAGTATTAATTTATAAAATTTTACATTAAAAATAGATTTTTTTTTCGAAAAAAAGTATTTTTTTTCAAATCTCGGGGGGAGGGTAATTAACCCCTTTACTCCCCCCCCCTTGTATCCGCCCTTGCGAGGGCTAGATCTATATTATTATCAAGAGATTTTATTTTTTTGTTGGACAGGTTTACTTTATTCATTTGAAAGATAAATATAAAATTTCTTAATCTCTAAGAAAATATTACATTAATGGACGAAATATATAGACTAAAGAATATCCGGTTGTTCGTCTTCAATCAGGGTCGTAGCTAGGAGAGGTGAACGGGAGGTGCGGTCCGCACCTGGTGACACCCATACAATAGCTACGCCAGTTTGGAAGAAAAAAAAAAATTCTTAGACACCTTTGACTCGGGGCCTCTATCAAATTATATTTTTTTGTACATGAAATGACCAGACAACAAAT